>JACXGM010000805.1:0-63903 GCA_016801145.1 Umbra pygmaea
CATTTCGAAAATATGCCACTAAACTCTATTAGAAAAGTGTGACATATTTACTTACTAATATTTTAATAAGACCATTTACATTTGCAATCTGGATTGCTTATATAATAAATAGACAGAGTCATTGTCGCTAGCAGCGTGAGCCCGGTGTGCGACAGTAATAATCATCCGTGCGGAACCACCGTGCGCGATACAACGTCGGTAACATTGATTAAACGAAGCCTCGAGGCAAATCATTTTGTGTCGACACATTTTTGTAATCGAGTTATTCGAAGAATCGTTTCAGCACTACATGGAGGGCCTAGTGTATGCTGGTTTTTGGTCTTTCCCTTCAATTAGAGCATAATTAGGACCTAGACTGCCAGGTGAGGGGAGATCCTAACCAATTAGTGAGCCACTCCATCAGGCTTGGTAAAAGTGAAAACCTGCATACACTAGGCCCTCCATGGAAGGGTTTGAGGACCCCTGCCATAATGTGTTAACAATGCTCTAGATGACATAATATGTTAACAATGCTTTAGATGCCATAATATGTTAACAATGCTCTAGATGACATATGTTAACAATGCTCTAGATTACATAATATATTAACACTGCTCTAGATGACATAATATGTTAACAACGTTCTAGATGCCATAATATGTTAACGATGCTCTAGATGGCATAATATGTTAACAATGCTCTAGATGACATAATATGTTAACAATGCTGTAGATGCCATATGTTAACAATGCTCTAGATGACATAATATGTTTACAATTCTCTAGATGACATAATATGTTAACAAATATCTAGATGACAGAATATGTTAACAATGATTTAGATGGCATAATATGTTAACAATGCTATACTATAGATGCCATATGTTACCAATGCTCTAGATGACATAATACATTAACAATGCTATAGATTACATAATATGTTAATAATGCTATAGATGACATAATAAGTTAACAATGCTATAGATGACATAATATGTTAATAATGCTGTAGTTTCCAATGAAACTTAAAAACATGCTGTGGGGGAAAGCCTGTGAATCTCCCCAAATGAACCCCAGCAAAATTGACCTACATTTAGGTTATTATTTCCATTATTATATAGGTGTAATTCACAATTTCTTGAGAGACAAATATGTGAGATGCTTATATGTCAACCCTAATATACTGTACATTCATGTCATCATCAAGAGTCCAAAGCATTACAGATAAAAAAATTATAATAATTTAATAAAAGTCAGGTTTAGTCATCTGAATAGCTGATAGATAAACCTACAGTAAGTGTAAGTGTTATGGAAGTGTGACACTTGATTGTCAATAATAAAACTTAAATATAGTGATTTGGGTATATTAATTTATAGTGTAAAGTGTTTTAACACATCTTAAGTTTTCTATTTTCCTTTCCCAGTGAATAATGTAATAACCATTCAATAATCTAATAAGTTATTTCATTATGAGCAAAAAATAATTACATTATTCGCTAAGCAATTTTATTACATTATCTGCAAGTTATTACAATATTGGTTTTTGTAACAACAAAATCTGAAAAGGTTATTACATTTAACTTTTTCTAATAAATAAATCACAAGGATTTCAAAAATATTTACTGACTGCTATCGTTGGTCATGTTTGGAACCATTCAGTTCAAGCAACGTGCTGATACATCCGCCTTATGATGTAAGCCATTCCTGAGGCAACTGTAACTGGCTACAGGGCTATAGCCTTGTCATAAGTGAGGAAGGGAATAGGCAGTAGGCAAGTGTGTAACTCCATTAGGGAGAATATAATAATCAAATACAGGTGAAAAAGCAAAAAAACTACACAAATACTTAAAAAAAGAAAATGAAAACTAAAGGTGCCCAGGAAGTTGCTAGCCTGGTCAGAATAAATAATTCTAGACTTGGACAGCTTTTTATACGTAGTAAAAATAGTTTTAACACAGAAATGGCAAGCAGGGAATGTTTCAAACAGAGGGATTTCAGTACATATACTGTACTAATGATGGAATTAATACATTTACATCAGGGTTCTCCAAACCCTTCCATGGAGGGTCTAGTGGATGCAGGTTTTTGCTTTCACCTTGTACAAGGCTGATGGAGTAGCTCACCAATTGGTTAGGATCTCCCATCACCTGGCAGTCTAGGTCCTAATTTGGCTCTAATTGAAGGGAAAGACTTCAATTCTTTCTGATATTTCTGTTACTGTATGTCTCACTTAAGTTCCAGTTGGTATAATGCTATAAGACACTGCACCTTATGAGACATGTCATTACTTTTACCAAAACATTTATTTGACCAAGGACAAAATGATGTTCATCAATATCTTTCCTATATTTCACCTGAGAAATGTAGGCTGAATCTATGCAAATATGTTGACAGACCTTATTAAGGAAATACAAATATCCCTTATGTAAAAAACTTATGGTGGAATAGCACAGAGAACCAATATAACATTTTGCGGTTCCCAACATTGAAAAGTATGGGGTTAATAACATGAATTAATATTGAGTCTTGGCCAAGGGTCCGAATGTTGGCCAATATATATGATCACAATGTTCTTTTCCTTGATGAATATATATTTGGAAGATGTTTTACAACAGTACCTAGTTATTGGAATATACAGTATGTTTATACTGAAACATTTTATCCTGCAGGGCTACAGACAGGCTCAGTGAAACATATTGAAGGACCTTTATGTTGACATGCAAACACAATGTACATAAACAAGTAAACCTTAGGAGTGTGCAAAATGACAGACTGGATTGTAAAGTAGCTTTTAAATAGGTTTAGAATGGATCACATTTAATCCTGCCAGACTATGGACAGGCTCAGCCACAAGTTTCAGGCCCTTTATGTTGACCGTTCAAAATGGGCACTCACCACACCCTAAATTTAAACCATTCCGGGCACTCTAAGATGCATGGATATTTATAATTTATCAGCTTTACCCTTTTATGTCTATATTGCTTTCCTGTTTCCCCATCACTTTCTTTTGTGTCCTTGCCATCATTTCCTTCCCTCCCATTTGCACTGTTCCTGTGCCGCACCAATGAGATGGCAGTAGTCTGCATTCTCATTCCAGCCATTTTTATCCATTCTGCAGGTTTATGACGTGTGGCTAGTGTCTTTCCCTTTTTTCATCACTCCTCCTTTGCCTGAAATGCTGATTACAATTGCAGCCATTTTTAGGAGGGGCAGATAGAGTATACCTCAGTGTTCAGCCAATTTTGACCATGCAGTCACTCCCAAGGTCAACAATTATCTCGCTTAGGTGTCTAGTCAGGCGTAATAATCTGAGCTCATGAGCTCATCTAACTCAATAATGCCCTGCAGTAACCTGTAGAGGGCGGCCAACTGTTGAGCATTGTACACCATCTGTTTTTCTAGAGCTGTTGTTTGTGTATGGCTGTAACCCTTGTCTCTTTCCTCTTTCCTTCCCATATTGCTGTCCCTCATCCAACTGTTTGTTTTTGTCTTCTTTCTTCTCTTCCCCTGCTCTTTTTCTGAATCATTCTACAACTCTCCTTCAGTACTGTGCATTCCTCTCCCTTCTGTTCATCCTCATATCCATCTCCACCTTCTGCATGGAGACGCACGAGGCCTTCAACACCATCTACAACAAGACGGAGAACGTGACGGTGGGCAACGTGACGCGTGAGGAGATCGTCTACGAGGTGGTGACCGACAGCTGGCTCACATATGTGGAGGGCATGTGCGTCATCTGGTTCACCATTGAGGTAATGGCGCGCGTTGTCTTCTGCCCGGACAAGGTCGAGTTCTTCCGGAGCACCCTAAACATCATCGACTTTATCGCCATCATGCCATTCTACTTAGAGGTGGGGCTTAGTGGCCTGTCCTCAAAAGCTGCCAAGGACGTGTTGGGGTTCCTACGTGTGGTGCGCTTCGTCCGCATCCTGCGTATCTTCAAGCTGACGCGCCATTTTGTCGGGCTTCGGGTACTTGGACACACGCTTCGTGCCAGCACCAATGAGTTCTTATTGCTCATCATCTTCCTTGCTCTTGGAGTGCTCATCTTCGCCACCATGATCTACTACGCAGAGCGCATAGGCGCCGACCCGGATGACCCTACTGCTGCGAAACACACAAACTTCAAGAACATCCCCATTGGTTTCTGGTGGGCGGTGGTCACAATGACCACGCTGGGCTACGGGGACATGTACCCGGAAACATGGTCGGGGATGCTGGTGGGGGCGCTGTGTGCCCTGGCAGGTGTGTTGACCATCGCCATGCCTGTGCCCGTCATCGTCAACAACTTTGGCATGTACTACTCACTAGCCATGGCCAAGCAAAAGCTACCTAAGAAGAAGGGCAAACACATTCCCCGGCCTACCATGCCGGGTTCGCCCAACTACTGCAAGCCTGATGCCCTCGCAATGGCCACTGCCTCACCCCATAGGATTCTGGGTAATGTACTCGGCGATGTGCTTGGGTCTGGAGGTCTCGACTGCCCCCTTGCACAAGAGGAGATTATAGAAATCAACCGAGGTGAGTTTTTCTTTATGGAGTCCAGGTCTTTTGCACACTTTGGTCTGACAATTTAATTTGTTTTATTAGTATAATTTATAAGTTGAATCTCTATCAAACCTCAAGTTTGAAATTCTAAGTTTATAAGCAGGTGATTGAAAAACAAAAGAAAAGGGCGCTGCTTGATTGTACGAGGTGCTCCTCAGAAGACGGGGCTAAACAAGCATGTTTGCCAAGTAGAATTAAAAAAACTTTTTACTTCTACTTTGCCAACATACTTTATAAGCAGGTGATTTAAATTGAATATAGTTATGACATAGTACACCCTTTTCTTGGACCAATTTTGGCTTTACAGTGCTGCATCTACAACCAGTGGCCCAACATGAAGCGCAAGAAATTACCCAAAGGATGATTTGGGGTGAATAAGTTGCCAAACTTTAATTAGGCGTAGACAGATATCCAATCAAACTTTCCACAGAGATTTACACAGTAACTAGGAGACTCTGAGCTTTAGAAAGCTCTGGAATCAAATCTGACAGCTAGTTACAGGCATTCAGTAATCTTAGTAATAGTACAGTTTGTGGAGTGTGGGGTTTGGGTGAAGGCTGCCTTGGTCACTGATCGGGGTAGCGCGTGCAAGTCTGTGTGGGCTGAGGGAGGGGGCCAGATTCTGCCCCTGAGAGATAACTGGCCCATCAGAACTCATCTGTAATTTATGATAAACTGGTGAGTCCACATTTGCCGACAGGCCTCCATCTGTCCCCATTTTCAGACCTTGTTTTTTAGAATTGTTTAGAATAAATCACAAATCTCTGAACATAAAACGTGAAAAACTGTGTAATAACTTAACGTGTAATATCTGTTATGTTGTATGTACATTACTTCCCATTTATATTGACACAGTTTGTGTTTCGTTGTATATTTTTGCAGCACTTGAGAAATAATCAGTGAGTCGGCAGTAATAGCCTTTTATTACATAATCAGCTATAGCCCACCGCACTCTCGTTCTTACACACGATCCTTTTTGAAAGAGTTATTGCTGGAGGTTTTGCTGTAGGTTGTCAGGAAGTTGGTGAGTGGGAACCCATTCAAGTGAGATCGGACTTGACAGCTGTGTCTGAGAATGTAAGTCTCAGTCACCGTGCAATGTCAACTCACACCCCTGTCCACCACAGCCCAGTGTTTAATTCACCATTTTGTCCAGCTGAGCCACTATAGGCATTAGCTCATACACATTTTCCCATGATCAATTACACAGCGTAGATTAGTGTTGAAGAAAAAAAACAACAGTCGTTTCCAACGGCATTTGGCCCTGAGGTCTAGATTACATAGCCTTCATATTAATACACTGCACTGCACATGTTAATCCACACAGGACAAAATATATATGATATATAATTAATGTGAAATCCTAATTAATACCTCTGTTGCAATAGAATGGGCCTAATTATTGTTCCCAAACATCGGATGTGTCTAATGCAGTTTTACTTCAGGACCCTTTAGTATCACCTCCCTTTTTTAACCTTTTGACTGTTTTCTTACATACTTTTTTTCCAGTGATGGGAGACTGGAGATTCAACATTTCTGTATCAATGGGCCAAGATGCCAAAACGTAAGATATAGCAGCCAAATATAGCTCCATTTGAGCAGGGAAATTGAGTCGTCAAGTATGCTCTTCCCCTAAATTGATGTTGCAATGTCCATATGGACACATTATGTAGAAGTATTAAGTATTATGTAATTGGTCATGCATCCAATGCTGGAAATGAAAGCATAGCCCAGTTCGGCCTCCGTCTTCCATCACAGTCTTCCTCTTCTATTTAAATACCTCACTTTTCTCTTCCTTTCATCTCTTTCTCTTCCTCCCGCTCCCTGTCTTTGCTCCTCTTTCGAAAGACTCCAAGCAGAACGGTGACGCGGCCTCTGCGGCCCTCGCGAACGAGGACTGCCCGACCATCGACCAGGTGCTGAGTCCGGATGAGCGGAGTCCCGCAGGGCGAGGGGGCACCGGAGTAACCCGAGAACGCTATCAGCAGGACCGCGCTTGCTTCCTGCTCAACACCAGGGAATTCCGCGCCACAGATGGGAACGTGCGGAAAGGTACGTCGCTCCCGCCGCGGCCAGAAGCGTAACTGAACCATACTGCACTTACGTCAACAGGGCAACACAGAAGGTGCCATAAGGCACCAGCACTGATACAGATACATTATTCCCATCTAGAAGATGCCAAAAGGGCAGGTGCTAAAGGAACAAATACGTAGACACAAATAACGTACACATGATCAAACACAGCATATCTCAGAACTGATATTTCTCAGAACTGATATTTGTCAGAGTTGGTTAGTCTCTAAACACTATGTCCTGACAGTGCAGGACAACAACCACTTCCACCTACAACAGATCATCCAGTCTACAGCTCCGCTCTTTATGTCTCCACGTCTTCATGCTGTCCTTGTCCATCACCCATTCCTTTCTTCCTCTACTGTACGTGTTTTCTGTCCTTCTCTCTTCATCACTGCCTCTACCTTTTCTCTGCCATTTTGTCCGTGGGTTTATTTCTATGTTCTGGCCGTGTCGTACTCTCATGGCTTCTCTCTCTTTCTGTCTCTTGTGCTCAGACAGGTCACCATGCATTAATTTACCTCTCGCCACTTCTGTTCCTCCCCTCTCTCTCTTTCTCTCTCTGCATCCTCCTTGTTTGGCCTGTGACCCGTGCCCCCTCTACATTTTTTCTTTTTATCCCATATCCCTCTTTCTTTCCTGCCTCTGTTAATTTCCTCTCCAAAAACACATTTTATCTGCCTCCGTTTACCCCATGTATACCCTTCTGATGATTCTGAAACCCAACACCGTCACCCATTTCCTTACCACTGCAACAAATGCTTTTATTTAACCACCTACAACCACCGCCACCTAAACCTGCACCAAACCCGCACCAAACACTTCCCCCTCTACGCTCCTCCCAAACTCTCAACACCCCTGTTGACACTAAACTAGAGGCCGCAGCCCTGGCAGCCAGCCCCGACTCGCCATTGACTGACGATTGGTATAAATTGGAAGGATCTCTGCTACAGCAGGATCTAAATGCCAACTCCACCTCATCCTGGATCAAACCATAGGCCAAGAGGTAACGCCTTTAAATCCAAAATGGAAGCCTGTTGGCTTCTTTTCTTTTTTTTCCACCCCTCAGCCAAACATTTCAGGTTTTCTTTCATATTGCATGTTGGAAGTTGACACACGAACATATCTTCAGAGACACACTGATTACAAACAAGCACAGGTTCACAGACACCGCGCATGACAGCACATCAATTCCGACCTGTTCACTGTTGTGTCTGGATGGTTGGTAGAGTTTAAGTGTCACTCATGAACTGCCCTCTGTGTGAATGCAGCTGCGAGTTTGAACAGTCAAATCAGTGGAAAGGTAGGGGAAGACCTAGATCAAGCCATTGAGCTAAGGTTGGATAAAACTCTGACTTGGGAATACGATTGCTTGATCGCATTGTATTGCTCTGAGTATCATGCAATCATAACAATGGATTATTCCTAATGTGATTTTTCTTTATTTCTCAACCTAACCTCAGCTCAATGCATCACAATTATGCTATTTAATGTGACATTTTGTTATTTAAACACAAATGTTTTGACCATACATCTTCACAAGTCATAACAAATGTAACAAAAGTCCTAATGTCAATCTACGTTGAAATTAACTTGAATGGATAGATTAAGTGTGTGTGTTGTGTAAGCAGTAGGCAGTGTATTGGAAAGCTGTGTGCGGGTGTGCGCATGATATATGTACAGTACGAGTGTGTGTGTGTTGCCTGGGAGAGCTGCACCAAAGCGGCCCTGTAACACATGAAGGCGTGTCGTGAACAGATCGGGTCAAGCGTTGTCTGATGTGTTCTGTTGTTGTTGTTGTCTCCCTCTTCAGGTTGTGTAATATCACGCGTCTGTATGTGGGCTTTATTCATTCTTACACGTAACACTGTGCCACCGTCCTACTCCCAATGCCATGTTGTCTTGTGGTCGTCTTGTGTTGCTTTCACTGTGTTATTTATTTGTGTCACTGGTGCCACTTTTCTCCCCGTTGACATTCACCCTGACAGATAGCAAAGCAGACACATCGCTCTTCTGAGAAATGGCAGTTAGCGCTGTGACGAAATTTCCTCATTTCACCGTTTTCAATCACTATACTTAATTCCACTCAGGGAGCACAGTGGACGGTTTGGAATGCGATGTTGTACAGCGGCCATCTTTCAAGGGTCAATGGTCAGCAGGGTTCCGCCGAGCCTCTGAGGTAAATGGGAATAGCACTTTACGATACATGCCCTGCTGGGGACAACATATCTCCATACGGCTCTATTCAGCATTGAACGACTCTGACGTCGATAGTCAAATGTGACACGCTAACATCATTGCAATGCTGATTGGAGATGAGTATGTTTCGAAACCTCTATTCCCAAGACCTCAAACCGTGTGCTTTCAGTGCCTAATGTGGTGGCAATAAAAGGGTCCGGCAGTACTTCTTGTCTGTAGTGGAGTGACCTAAGAAGTAGAAATGCAAATATGTACAGTAAACTTCACCTGGTGCAAAAAGCACTCAAACTGACTGACTATGACATCACACTGATAGACAGACGCAATGACAGACTGGCTACTTGCTCTCGAAGGTAAGCAAGCCTCGAGCTGTTCTACTCTTCTGCCGGAAGTCCCCGAATGCTTCGGCAATGTGTGTTTTCAACTCTTCTTTTGTTGTGTTGAAACATTGACGTAACACTGCACAATCCCCTTTAAAACCCAAAAGGAGGCAGTTATAAGTACAACCAGATGCAGGTGAAGATACTTCACTTTTTACTGAATGAATCCTCTTGTTATCTTGGTACAAGCATTTGGTTGGAAAGAAAGCTACACTATAACATATTTAATATATGTTATACTTTAGATGTACATTATTTGCCCTTTTAGATATTTTTGCCAGTTCCATTTGTTTACCTTCTGGTTTAAGCTCTGTAGAAATTAGTTAAACATATACAATTAAAATGCCTCAGAGCTGCAATGAGGTTCAATCTCATATCGATCAAAAATATTTTGCCAAACGAATAGGAATGATGTGAAGAAAACCCAAAAGGAAATGCTGTAAAATCACTGGAGATTTGGTTGCAATATTGCCCCAGTTGAGAAGAATAATTGGTTAACAATGTGTTACCTTTTTGGTTTAAAAGGGGGATTTTCAATTGCCCTCACAAACCCATATTGTGTGCTTTGTCTACGGTTTCTTGGGTATTTGCATATCCAGGTCTCGAATATTTTGCTAGCTGTTTAATTCTCGCTATTATAATACTTTTCCATTTTACCTCCTTTGTCCAAAATGTAATATGCATGGCTCAATAAGGTCAAAGTGTCAATTGCGTCTTCTGATTGCTCACCCTCAATTATTCCTTCTCAATTCTGTCCTTTTTCAATCTATATCTTTCTTTTTTTCTTAGCTTTTTCTTTCTCTTTCAGTTCTTAATCTTTTTTCCTTTTTTATTTACATATATTATCTGTCACACCCTCTGTGTCTGTTGCCATGTCCTAAATCTTTATTAGCTACTACTTACTAAAAAGACAAACATTTAAGTCATACATGTGTAACTGATCATGGCACCTTATCAGCTGTTGCCAACACCTGGCTCTGAATAGACATTTCCTCAATAGTTTACCTTTCATATACTATTAACATTCTGTTTTCTCAAACCGAAACAATCTTGTATTTAGAATGCAAGTAAGGATATTCGACATGGCTTATTTGTGAATTTTGGTTTTCTTGTGTACTTGTGTATTCTTTAATGTGTGTCGTTGAGGTTTACATTTTTTTCTTCTAGATTTTATTAATTGATTTTAGAGTTTGTATTTATTTAAAAAATTTAATTTGTCAATGACGTCTGTAAATCTGTTAATTCGATTCATTTCGGTTGTTTCTTTAAGTGAGATGTAGTCAGTTATTCTTTGTGCATGTAGATCTATTTGTATTGATGTGCTTGGTAGTCGCTCTACAATTACTTCTCTTAATCTACCGTACCAATCATGTATATTTTTTAAAATAGGAATTACATTAAATTCATGAATAAAATAAAAATACTTAGAATATATTTAGAATATATACCGGGAGTAAACTATATTTTTTATTTACTTTAAAATCCTAAAAATAATGACAAAGATAAAATTCCTCAAACTATATATTTTTGATGTTGATTTGATTAGATTTAAAGCATAATTACTTTGATTTGGTTTTATTATAAAATAAAATACTTTATATTGTAACAATCTAGTCAGTGCATCAGAAATGTAGACACCTGTGAAGGTGTTAAAGAATAAATCAGTGTTTAACCCAAAAAACACACTTTTATAAAGTAAAGCAGCCTCGACGGGCAAAACCTAAGAACAACAGCAACACTAACACACGGACCGTAACATTCAACAATGACCAAAAGCTTAAACAAACAAGACCGGAAACTAAAAAGATGTACTAATGGCATGAATGAATGAAGCTGTTAACACTGAAACGATCTACTGGATAATAACAGTCATGAGAAAAAGTCCAGGAAACAGAACATAAAACATTAAAGGGTAAACGGCACGTGCACCTCCTCAAGCTATCCAAGAGGGGGCGACCGTTACAAGTTTAAGCCACCATTGAGTTATGATATCAATATTTGTAATAGTAAATAATAAATCATATATTTTTTTAACAATTAGCATACATTGAAATATGGTCATGACGCAGACAGAGAAAAATATATTTTAAAACTATGACTAGATTTAGGTGTAAGTGGGCACAGTTGGAATGTGGAAAAGAACAAGACAATAAACACATTAGTACCAGGTATTACAGAGCCCTTAGCTTCTTTTGACTCTGTTCCGATAAGTTCTCATCTGCCTTTTTGCTGAGAATAGATATCGGTTGATACTGCACAGTGGTTTTTGCAGTGCAGTGGAGCACTGGTGAACTTTGAACTGGTAAAAAATTATGACCATCAAATCAAGTACAGGTTCCAATTTAATGTATACTGGTGAAGATTATAGGTTTGTAGTTCTATTGAAAGGATGTTATTTGTGCGGAAATCATTAATTTACAAACAAATATTAGCTATTAGGATACCTGCTTAATGTTGTTGTCTAAAGTCATCAGGATATTGTTCACTGGTCCTTCTGTGGAGGATTTGTTTTTCCTGGTTTGTTCCACAGCCTAGGTTTCTGCCGTTATTCGGCAACCTGCCCAAAGCAATTTTAGGACATTCTCCAGACTTCATGTCATGGTCCTGTGGAGGTTTTGTTTATACTGTTAAGGTTTTTAGTTACTCAATTCTAATCCTTGGAATTCTTCCACAAACAATTGCTATTAAATGGTTTATACTGTATTTTCACTTTTGGTTAATTGGAAGAATTCTGCAATTAATGTTTGGTTAAGTAGGGGAATGGTTGAACCGTAGATCTTTTTTATGTCCACTTGTTAAGTAAAGGTCATTGGCTGTCATCTGTTCTGTATTGTGTTCACATTATTAGGTTGAATACTGACACTTAATTCAGCTACAGTGAGTAATAAATGATTTGCACAAGCAGTTAAAATAGTTATATGTCCTTGCATATTAAAGCATAGTTTTAATTTTCATTGTACAAATTTGCAAAATGTACATGTTGATGGTCAAACTTACTTTCTGGAATCCATGCCCCCAACAAGATATGTGACAAGACAACTTTAGGAAACAGAATTGTGTGACCCTGGATTAATTCCTATTTATCAATAATTATCATGTATCCTATTTGTACTGGTACTGACTTAGCATTTCCAACAGTTTTTTTCTCCATAAGACAGGACAAAGCGGGTGGAAAGCTAGCCTTTGAATTAATTCATGATTGTATTGGCCCACATTTGCTGTAGAGTTGCTCGTGAGACACACTCAAGTTGGGGAATTGGAGACGATAATTTAGCAGGTAAAAATAATAGGGTGTCATAAGCCATTTACAATGCAATACAAAATTTTGTTACACCGGCAAATTTGGCAAAGCTAGATGGATAAGTTTAAAAAAAATTATCTTTTATATTCTTACATTACAAATAACAGAACATGACAACTAGCGAAACAAACAACATTGGTGGGTTTTAATGCGTGTTTTGTTTGGGAGATTTTCCCAATTTTTCTGTTAGGATTTTGAGTGATCATCCAAAGGGAAGGTTTTCTTTCTGGTTTGTCTTGCTCCCTGAACGTTTTAATGAAGTAGTGTGGTGTACCATGTGAGGATATTTGTTTCCTAATTCAAGTAATAAGTTAATTGTGCTGATGCTTTTCATTATCACTCCACCTGGGATTTGAGCTCACAACCTTTGGATTTGGAATACACTCAGAGTTTCTAAAAAAAATTACATATGTAGGATGCACAGATGTCCTGTATAAATTCAGAGGACAACTAAACAGATAATAATGAAAAAGTAAATCTTACTTTCAACAACAACCTGGGAACAAGGGTTAAATGTCATGCTCAATGACAAAACAAGTTGTTGGCTTGGAGATTTGATCTGCCAACCTTTCTATCACTGCTTAGAAGCTCATACCACTAAGCAAGATATTACCTGTAATATATCGCTGCACTCAGAGTTGAATCAGTTGAACTTACAGATATTGCCTTTTCATTGATTTGATTAAATTAGTTCTGTTTTCAGGCAATTTTTATAGTTGTCAAAATACTTTTAATGTACTTTTGAATGTATATGATGCAGGAGAAAATCATACGCATTTTGTAAACAATAGGTTGGGAGTTCAAATCCTAGGTGAAGCATGTTGCATATATATTACTGTTAGGAAATGATCATCAAAAATGTATTTTCATCTGAAACTGTGTAAATATGTACATTGAAAAAACTGTGTTAAAAAGCACTGTGGTGTTTTGTAGACTCTAAACTTATTCAACTATCAAAGCCATGATGGGCTAAGCAACAGTGACATGGGGTGAAGTGTAATTAAACAAGGGTGTGCATGCCCAGGTTGGAAGGTAGAAGGTATGAAAAACTTCCCAGCTAACTGTCACAGAAAGTTCTAACACCATCCTATGAATGACCTTGGAGATGTCCACAAAAATAAGATGAGAACTAGAAAAAGAAATCCACTAAACCTTGACCCAACAGTAATGCCTTCAATTTTGCTCAAGGATATCCCTAGAACAAACCAGGAGGCAATAGCTGTACAGGGTCATGACACAGCTCCAAATATGTTATTTTGGACATTCCCTGGACATAGTGGGAAGTACCGGTATAGAAAACCTCCACAGGAACCAGGTGCAATGTCTGGATGACCATGTTGAAATTCCATTAACATCTTAACAGCTACATTTTGTTTGCTGGGTTGCCTAATAGGTCCAATATTTGTCTGTTAAATGCTACCTGAGAATTCCATCCTGTCCTAATATAATTTTCTCTCACAATATTTATTTTAAATGTGAATGTATGAAAAATTATTTTGCATGCATCTAATTATCTATCATATATCACTGTTACAATTCCTCTTCATAACCACATTGCAAATATTTTCACCCATGACGGATTTTTACCAAATGTAACATATACAGATATACTGTATATTTTATGTAATATAGAAGAAAGTATATAATGATTGGCAGCCTTAAAAAAGATGAGCAAAACAACTTAAGACTATCAAGCTATATTCTAAAACATTTATTCTAATACAACGCTGAAAAAATTTAAGAGAACCCTCCAAAGTCTTTCATAAATCAACCCCATTGAAAACCTCTGGAATGTGATCAAAACGATGATAAATAGTCACAAGCAAAGTTAACGTGCTTCAGTTTTTGCGCTACGAGTGGGTTAAAGTCACCCAACAACAATGTAAAAGACTGGTGGAAGTAAGGAACCGGTACACACAGTCAGTCAGGAATGCCAAGACTAGCTTCTTTAAACAGAAATTTGCAGCCTGTAGCACCAATTCTAAAACAATCTGGGACACTCTGTTGTCCATGGAGAACAAGAGCTCCTCCTCCCAGCTGTCCACTGTTCTACCGCTAGGTAACATTATCACCACTGTCAAAACTGCTATAGTCAAAAATATCAATAAGCAGTTTTCTATGGCTGGCCATGCTTTCCACCTGGCTACCCCCATCCCTCACCCGCAGAGCACTACACACTAGCCCCCTATTTCTCTTTCCCCAAATCAAATTCAGTTTGCTGTTGTCCTTAAAGAACTAGAAAATGTAGACCCTTACAAATCAGCTGAGCTAGAAAACCTGGACCTGTTCATCCTAAAACTCTCTGCAGCAATCATTGCAACACCCATTACTAGCATGCTTAACCTGTCTCTCGTATCCTCAGAGATCCCTAAAGATTGGAAAAGAGCCACGGTCATTCTTTTTTTCAAAGGGGGGGGCACTCTCGACCCTATCTGCTACAGACCCATATCCATCCTGCCCTGTCTTTCTAAATTCTTCGAAAGCCAGGTTAACTAACAGATTACCAACCATTTCAAATCCAACAGCAAACTCTTGAATATCTGCCTCGATTGGTTCACAAACTACTTTTCTGACATTTCAACATGTTAAATCTGAGGCTCCGTTGCCTAGACCATTGATGTCACTCTTGCTGCTGGGTGACTCAGATCCACCTCTATGCAGACGACACCATTATATACCAGCCGCGGTCAGTGGATGTCAATTGAGGAAGCCGGGCTTGCATTACATTCGGGTGTGTAGTGCATCAAACCCATTGTGTGATACCGTTCCGTTTCCCCCAGTTCAGACGGTAATGTGAGCCCAGCGTTACATAATATTTGACGCATTGCAAGAAAGTAAAAAAAAAATTAAATGGCCATCATTACATTTTTTTAAATGCTTTACAAATGTGTCAAATATCAGTGACAGCTATAATTTTGCTAAGTAAATTCTAAGTTTGTGTTGACAGCTTGATCCTGCTGCTTGAAGAACAGTAATGAAGCCACAAATGCCCATCACTAGTAAATATAGTTATCATACAGTACAGCACATTGTAACTGTGAGGAAGCAAATGCGAGAAGAATACAGTATTTTATTTGTAGGAAATATAGATTAAAGCTAAACACAGTACTGTGGGCGACAGTGACACCCAAAACAACAAACAGCCATGCAGGGCAGACAATATATATAGAAATAAGTAATAAGAAGAAGTAAGGTAGCAACACACCTAAAGTTGCTCACTTCAAACCGACTACAAAACATGGAAGATACTGGCATAGAAAGACAATGAAGCACAAACTGCAGAACAAGCACTGGACTGCAGTATACTGTATATACCAGACTAATGACTAAACTACCAACAGGTTATAACAATCAGACAGACAAGAACACAATCTATTGGTTAATGACAAGGCAGTGTTCGGGTTCAACAGTCCACCCCATTCAGCCACCCAAGGGCGCTGACTGCCCATTCTGCCACGGCCGAGGCCATGAATTACGCAGGTGCATTTTTTCATTCGTATAACATACTTTTGTTCGCCTTTATCCAGGATGCCACTGCCTCTGAATGTATTTTAAAATATTGTGTATATTTATACCTAGGTATTAGGAATAGCTGATGTACATTCTTTATCCCATAGATGTTATTAATTAGAAAATGAAATATGGGATGAAAAATAGGAACCTCCCTATCTGAATTCAGGATCTATAAAGTGTGTGTGCAGACTCCTTTTCAATATAAATCACATATTTAAATGTATCATTGTAACAATACTTTATAAATATTGGCATAATATCGAAGACAACTTCTATTAAGATGTAATCCTTTAATGTGGTTGAAAAAAACAGAGTTTTATTTTTAGGGTTATTTTAGACATTTTCAGTCTAGTCACAAACCACAGTAAATGTTTGGTAAAATCTGTCTTGGAATATTTGCCCTCCTTTTCTGTTTAATGTGTTCCCTCCATCCATCTGTCTTTCTGTGATTAACGCTCATTCTCATTCCATTCCCAGGCCGCCATTGCAGTGCGAGTGTAACTAAAGTCTGACGGTAGGTGGGTACTTTCCCTTATGTAGTCTCAAACATTCAGTTGACGTCCTACTCCAAGACAAGAAGTAGATTCATTCTCCTGACACGTTTGGTGTGAATGTGTGAATGGGAAACAAACAACTTACTTGAGGAGTAATGGGTTATTTAATTTAATGTCAAGAACCCTAAAGTGGATGCTCAGTCATGACTATGTACAGTGCCTTGCAAATGTATTTGGCCCCCTTGAACATTTCAACCTTTTGCCACATTTCAGGCTTCAAACATAAAGATAGAAAACTGTAATTTTTTGTGAAGAATCAACAACAAGTGGGACACAATCATGAAGTGGAACAAAATTTCTTGGATATTTCAAATATTTTTAACAAATAAAATACTGACAAATTGGGTGAGCAAAATTATTCAGGCCCTTTACTTTCAGTGCAGCAAACTCTCTCCAGAATTTCAGTGAGGATCTCTGAATGATCCAATGTTGACATAAATGACTAATGATGATAAATAGAATCCACCTGTGTGTAATCAAGTCTCCATATAAATGCACCTGCTCTGTGATAGTCTCAGAGGTCTGTTGAAAGCACAGAGAGCATCATGAAGATCAAGGAACACACCAGGCAGGTCCGAGATACTGTTGTGGAGAGGTTTTAAGCCGGATTTGGATACAGAAAGATTTCCCAAGATTTAAACATCCCAAGAAGCACTGTGCAAGCGATAATATTGAAATGGATGGAGTTTCAGACCACTGCAAATCTACCAAGACCTGGCCGTCCCTCTAAACTTTCAGCTCATACAAGGAGAAGACTGATCAGAGATGCAGAAAAGAGGCCCGTGATCACTCTGGATGAACTGCAGAGATCTACAGCTGAGGTGGGCGAGTCTGTCCATAGGACAACAATCATTCGCATACTGCACAAATCTGGCCTTTATGGAAGAGTGGCAAGAAGAAAGCCATTTCTGAAAGATATCCATAAAAAGTGTTGTTTAAAGTTTGCCACAAGCCACCTGGGAGACACACCAAACAAGTGGAAGAAGGTGCTCTGGTCAGATTAAACCAAAATCGAACTTTTTGGCAACAATGCAAAACGTTATGTTTGGCGTAAAAGCAACACAGCTCATCACTCTGAACACACCATCCCCACTGTCAAACATGGTGGTGGCAGCATCATGGTTTGGGCCTGCTTTTCTTCAGCAGGCACAGGGAAGATGGCTAAAATTGATGGGAATATGGATGGAGCCAAATACAGGACCATTCTGGAATAACCTGATGGAGTCTGCAAAAGACCTGAGACTGGGATGAAGATTTGTCTTCCAACAAGACAATGATCCAAAACATAAAGCAAAATCTACAATGGAATTGTTCACAAATAAACATATCCAGGTGTTAGAATGGCCAAGTCAAAGTCCAGACCTGAATCCAATCGAGAACCTGTGGAAAGAACTGAAAACTGCTGTTCACAAACGCTCTCCATTCAACCTCACTGAGCTCGAGCTGTTTTGCAAAAATTTCAGTCTCTCGATGTGCAAAACTGATAGAGACATACCCCAAGCGACTTACAGCTCTAATCGCAGCAAAAGGTGGTGCTACAAAGTATTAACTTAAGGGGGCTGAATAATTTTGCATGCCCAATTATTGAGTTTTTTAATTGTTAAAAAGTTTGAAATATCCCAAAAAATTTGTTACACTTCATGATTGTATCCCACTTGTTGTTGATTCTTCACAAAACATTACAGTTTCATATCTTTATGTTTGAAGCCTGAAATGTGGCAAAAGATCAAAAAGTTCAAAGGGGCCGAATACTTTTGCAAGGCACTGTATACAATAAATGTATATATTTTTAGAGAATAAAGGCATGAGGGGCAGTTAGCCATGCTATTATTGGTCATATACCACAAAACCCTTTAAGTGCTTTTTTATATACACTGATCAAAATAATTAAGGGAACGATCAAATCGGGTCTCTAATGACCGAAATATATTAAATATTAAAATCTTGACAATGTTGACATTTTTACATTGTTTAATTTGTTACAACAAAATGATGTAACAACAGTCAATGGTAACCAAAATCACCAACCAAATGAAGGCTGGATTTAACCTCATGAACAACGAAAATCAAAGTAAACAATTGAAATCACAGGCTGTTCCAACTTGCGTGAATGTCATCACAACAACTTATAATGTGACTCAGTAGTGTGTATGGCCCCCATGTGCCTGTATGCTCTCCCGATAACGTCTGGGCATGCTCCTGATGAGATGGTGGATTGCATCCTGGGGATCTCCTCCCAGACTTGGATGAGGGCATCAGTGGGCACCTGGACAGTCTGTGGCGCTACTTGGTAGCGTCGGAGGCACCGATACATAATGTACCTAGATGATGTTGCAGGTGTTCCCCACGGTATCTCTAGACTCTTTCATTTCTGTCACATGTCCTCAGTAAGAACCTGCTCTCATCTGTTAAGAGAACAGGGCGCCAATGGCCGACGTGCAAATTCTGGTGTTCTCTGGCGAATGCCAATCGAGATGCACAGTTCTGTGCTGTGAGCACAGGTCCAACTAGAGGATATCAGGCCCTCATGCCACCCTCATGGAGTCTGTTTCTGACAGTTTGGTCAGAAACATGCATACCAGTTGCCTGCTGGAAGTAATTTTGTAGGGCTCTGGCAGTGCTCCTCCTGTTCCTCCTCACCCAAAGCAGTAGATACTGGTCCTGCTGCTGGGTTGATGCCCTTCTACGGCCATGTCCACATCTCCTCGTGTAACGGCCCGTCTCCTGTTATCTCCTCGATGCTCTTGAGACTGTATTGGGAGACACAGCAAACTTTCATGCGTCAACACATTTGAATGTGCCATCCTTTAGTAGCTGCACTACCTGTGCAACATGAATGGGCTGCAGGTACCCCCTTATGCTACCAGTAGTGACACGACACAAAATTGAGAAGAATCAGCCAGGAAGGATAAAGAGAGAGCAATTGTCTGTGACCACTACCTGCAAAACCATTCTCTTTTTGGGGGTTGTCTTGCTTTTGCCTCTCCAGTGCACCTGTTGTCACTTTCATTTGCACCAAAACAGGTGACATTAAATCACAATCACCTATGCTTCCTATCTGGACAGATTGATATCCCTGAAGTCTAATTTACTTGATGTTATACTGTGATGATTGCGAGTTCCCTTAATTTTTTTTAGCAGTGTATATAAAACAAAACTGAGGTACAAAATATACAGTATATATATATTTTATGTTCGGTCTAGTGTATCTTTTGAATTCTTTCAAAGGTCTGCTTAATTGGCTTTGATATTTTTCTTCAGTAGATTTCTTTTAAAATGATGTAACTTTTAGTTCGAAAATAAATTGTCAAAATGTAAAGTTTATACCTTAATACTGTTTTATGGTGCACTTCTAGCTCTCTTTCCATCTCTGTCTTTGCAGCGTATTGTATGTTTATTTATGCCTAGCACCATAGCAGAAAATCACATGATTGTATACATGCTATTTGTCTACTCTATTTAGCTCTGTCCAAACCTTTACTTTTGTTGTAGCAAACTACGAATCTCAACATCTGATGCATAAACCCACAGTATATTTTTCCTCATTATTAATAAGTAGCATTCACTACAATGAAAAAAGTCTCAGTATTTTCAGCTTTTAAAGAGTCAACATTGGCAAATGACCAGTGGTAATCTTCATAATATAATTATCTAGTCCAGGACTATTGATTGTCCGTCAAGAAATGTAACATTCAATTTGAACTTCGTAAACCTTCCACTGTCTAAAAAACTCTTAAATGAGCTGTAAGGACATTCAATTGCGTTAACAGTTACAGGACACATGTGTAACCAAAACAGTAACACACGTAACTGGAAGGTGAAGAAAAATTGACATTTTAAAAACTAAACATGATCTTCTGAGATTTGAAGCAACACCAACTGATAGATTCTGTGACAGTATGACATTAATGATAGCTAAGCTGTGAATGAAGCTAAAACTCTATGGTACCTTAGTACTGCTCTAGACATGTTTGTGTGTGTCGCATTGGAACAAGCTAGAAAAAAGATTCCACATCAATATTTTACGGAGTTGACTTCCAACTAATGTGCCTCAGCCGGCTTGAATAAAAGGATGATTTTTATTTATGGACAAGTGATGTATAAAGTAGTCTAGTTGGTCACCATAGCAAAGTTGTTTTTCCCAATGCAGCAAGGAAGCACAATTGGCATCATGCCAAGTAGCGTTTGTTGTTATCTATCTTTGATTAAAGGACTTGTGACTTTAGAATATTGCATACAGACAGACACTGTCTCTCTGATAAGACTATGACCTAGAGTATGTGGCTATTGAAAATGAGCTAGCAACATACACTCACGCAATTGGCTAAACAGACATACTAATAGTTCAATACTATGTGCTCTTTTGATTCAAGTCACATTGCAGACCATACAACTCCACACGACACCACATGAAAGCTAGCCATTGTTACTGTAGTGGTAAAATACTACCTACTGTACCAATGGTGTATTATATTTCTCTTGACTGTACTCTCCAGCACACCACTGTCTGGTCCATTGTAAACTCTGTCTGCTCTCCAGAGTGGGCGTTCAATGTTTGCATGCCTTACCCTGTAATATCCACTCAAATACAGAGGGAAAAGGGAAACTTCCTGGTTCATGGTGCTGATATCAGAAACCTTTTTACACAGTATATTTTTAAAGATGCACTCCAGGACTTTTCGTCACCTAGTGGCCCTTTTGAAAAAATGCAGATCCCTGAAAATTGAGTATCATCTCTTTAATGTGGTTGTGTGCTCCTTGTAATCAACACCACTTGCTTTCAAACCTGGAATTCTTTAGTTAACTGAGGAATTATTATGATTCTACTTATATTATGCCTTTTTAGTATAAACAACATTTATATATTTAGGCCAAGGTTCAAAAAGTTCCAGACTGCATCTTTAAAGCAGAAATTAATTGATAATTCCTAGCAACTATTGCAGTGTCACATACTGTAATTGTACTTGACTTGGTTCAACATATTCTATTAGGTTTAATGCTGAAACAACACTTTTGATTCTTCTAAACTAAATTAATAGCAGGAGCACTGGTTTACCAAATGTTCATTTTCCCACTGTAAATACATCTTTGTTACAGGAAGTGATTACTAGAAAAGAGGAAGTGAGCTTGAATTTTGTAGTTAAAACTGCAGTAACGTTGACCATGTGAAATTGTCAAATCGCTAACGGTAGTCTTAAGAATGTGTCAATGAGCTTCATCTCTAAAAACTGTCACATAAAATAGGAATGCTTGACTCATGATAAGACTGTTTTCTGAAAGCATTGTTAAGATAAGCCCCTTTACTTCTTTGACAATTTGATTTGGTCAAATGTTTAAACATTGAAAACCTGAAATTTCCCTTGTTATTGTATTTGCTGTTGTGTCTTTGTCATCAATGGACCTGCAATGACTTTTGGACCTGGTTGTCTAAAACACCTTAACACAGGACATTTGTTAGTAATGATGCCATATTCAGCCATGTTGGGTGCTTTATTCAGCTGGTCTAATTCATTAATACTTATTAAAAATGATGTTTATTTATTGAAACAAATGATGATTGACGTAAATCATAACTCACATTTTCTTGTTTTGTCCTGTCCTGTCTCTATGTCTGTCCATGTCTGTCCTTTATGTCTCTAAACATTGGCTATTATTTCCTCAAATTATGATTTATTCTCAATTTATTTTGTTATTTAATGTCCGGTTTTACACTTCTCTGCTAACATCCTAAACAACATTGTTCTATTGTATGTAATTTCATTTACTCTCCAATGACCATCAACTACATTGACTTCCCGTGTCCACCTTGTCATAAATGTATTTTGTTTGTTTTTCAAATGTATTTAATTTATTCCAAAAAAACAAATCCAACAACTATATAAAACATATGTAAACTATTTCCTGTCAATCATTGTTGTATTATGAAGCAACTGGCTATGAGAAATCTCGCAGCCTGAACAACATATCAGGAATGGCTGGGTCAGCTTTGCGCCTCGCTCCCATCACTAGCCCACCCTTTGAAACCTACGAGGCCCCAGTACCTTTGCGCCGCTGTCGTTCCCCCATTCCCTCCATTTTGTAGTAGAAAGATAAGGAGGTTCACGATGGGTCCACGAAAAAATGATGGATTGGCCAAAAGGACTGAATGCATTTATGTTTCCACTAGGCTCATACAGTGCAAAGCACATAGCAATAATGATAATGATTTTGAATGTAGAAAGAATCTGACCATTTGTCTTGTGAATACATGTTAGGTGCATGCGTCAGGTAGTTGATGGAGTAACTTTTAGTGGTAATTCTTCATTTTACAGCCCGGTTTAAGCTGGCACTTATCCGGTAATTACATGTTATTACGTTCACAAACAATGTGGTAACTTCAGTTACTGTCTGGTAATTACCTTAGTCGATTAAAAGAAAATTGGTAACTATAAATCTACCGTGTGGACGGGAGCTGTAAAATAAAGGGTTACAGAATAAGATTTAGAAATATATTAATATTTTAAAGGAAAACAAATGATCAGAAATAGGATGCCTGGAGGGGATATTCATAGACAAAGACTTTATACTAGCTAAGAAGACACTCTAAAACCAATGCACAGTTACATTTTCAATTGTAGTTAATATGCGTGTAGAATAACATACTGCCAGTTTTGTGCTTGTTGAACAACCGAAGCGAATTCTTGCCAGAAAAAAATACCTGAAATGTAACGTCTACAGTTTTTGTAGCCAAAGAAAAAAAGTGTGTATATATTTGATCAATGCTCAAGTAGTTTCTACTTAATTTGTCACACATAAATATCAATATAATGTGTACAAACTTTTTAAATTAAATCCCATGCTCCTTAGAAAAATGTATACATACATTTAACTTTAAATGTAGACTCATGAAGAACCATACATTTACAATCACAAGGCACTTTTAGTTAATAGTTTATAACAGACTAAAGCGATGTCAAAGTAACACTGTCATAACAGTTATACAACTAAATCCTAAGCCCGGTACTTGAAGTTAATTAAAAATTATGTCAATAAGTGTGTTATGGGTAAAACAGAATGAAATTTGTCATCACACTGGATGGTTTGGTAACTGATTCTTTTACACTGTCCTGGCCTGTTGGGTCTTCCACTATAGTTAGTTTTGATTAAAGTAGTTGATATAAATACTTAAAATACACAATACATACAGTACATTTAGTGAATGATAGAAAGGAATGGTGAATGGAGTAAAAGAAACTTAAGTATAATATGCAGTATGTAGTACCATATAAAAATTGACATACAGAATATTTTATAAAAACTGTGAATTGTCAAAGATGATATAACACAAACCAGATCGACAAGTATACTGTACAGTATTTATTAGCTGTCACTAATGCAAGCACTTTACTAACATTTATTGTTATTTAACTAAAACTATTTGAATTGAAGTTGCATGTGTGGATTATACATGAAACACTCTCCACTACAATAAATTAATTATATATATTATCTTAAAAAACTATAGGGACATAAATATTCTATTTTGATTCCAATCCCCATATGGCTGAATAGTCATCCATATTTGAACAGTAGATGTTTAGTTTAGCTAAATATCTTATTGAACTTTCGTTTTTTAATTCTGGTAATTCATTTTACATAATTGTTTGGTCTTGCTACAGTACATAACTTCAATCCCCCCAAAAAAGTTTTATTGAAGTTATTTAATCCAGATTAATACATATATATATATATATATATATATATATATATATATATATATATATATATATATATATATATATATATATATATATATATATATATATATATATATATATATATATAACAATCTACAGTACATCTGGAAAGTATTCACAACGTCTGACTTTTTCCACATTTTGTTGTGTTACACCCTTATTCCAAAATGGATTAAATTCATTATTTCTCTCAACATTCTACAAACAATACCCCATAATGACAATGTAAATGACAGTGTGAAATTTATTTTATTTTTTTATGAAAAATGCACGACGTACATAAGTATTCACAGCCTTTGCTCAATATTTTGTTTAAGCACCTGGCAGCAATTACAGCCTCAAGACTTGTTGAGTATGATGCTACAAGTTTTGCACAAGTATTTTTGGGCATTTTCTCCCATTCTTCTTTGCAGGACCTCTCAAGCTCCATCAGGGTTGATGGAGAGCGTCGGTGCACAGCCGTTTTCAGATCTCTCCAGAGATGTTCAATCGAGTTCAATTCTGGTCTCTGGCTGGGCCACTCAAGAACATTCACAGAGTTGACCTGTAGCCACTCCTTTGTTATCTTCGCTGTGTGCTTAGGGTTGTTGTCCTGTTGGAAGATGAACCTTCACCCCAGTCTGAAGTCCAGAGTGCTCTGGAGCAGGATTTTAACAAGGATGCCTCTGTACATTGCTGCATTTGTCTGTCCCTCAATCCTAATTAGTCTACCAGTTACTGCCACTGAAAAACATGCCCACAGCATGATGCTGCCACCACCATGCTTCACTGTAGGGATGGTATTTGCCAGGTGATTAGCGGTGCCTGCCTTTCTCCAGACATGACGCTTGCCATTCAGGCCATAGAGGTCAATCTTTGTTTCATCAATCTTTGGCTGCGTCTCAATACGCAAAGTATGCATACTAAATAGAATGCCAGACTACGATTAGTATGTCCCAAACCATAGTACGCAAAAATAGTATGTCAGCAGTCCCCGGATGGTCTACTATTTCTGGGGGATTTTCGAAGTATGCAACCCTGCATGCTTTTTGAGCTGATATAGCCCACAATCCGTTGCGACACAAAATAGGAGGGGTTTCCGAAGACGAAATTCTTCTTTAGCTGTGTTTAAATGTAAGTATCCAAAAGTTAGGTAATAATAAACATGTCATTACATTAGTTTTTGGTTATTGTACTAATATAAAATAAATTTTAAGTTAAATGCGAACTGGTTGTGCCAAAGGTTTACTGTTCAAGCTTCGCAGGCTTCATCGCTTCTGGAAGTGGTATAATTTTAGATGCAACGTTATGACGCATTAGTATATCCCCTATGCTAGCATACTCGCTTACTATATACTTAATAGTACGTACTTTAGCACCACCTGCGTAGTACGTACTTTTAGTATGTAGTATGCATATTGGGATTCAGACTTTGTTTCACCAGAGAATTTTGTTTCTCATGGTCTGGGAGTCCTTCAGGGGCCTTTTGGCAAACTCCAGGCTGGCTCTCATGTGCCTTTTACTGAGGAGTGGCTTCGGTCTGGCCACTCTACCATACAGGCCTGATTGGTGGAGTGCTGCAGAGATGGTTATTCTTCTGGAAGGTTCTCATTTCTCCACAGAGAAACACTTGGAGCTCTGTCAGGGTGACCCCTGATTTTTTGGTCACCTCCTTGACTATGGCCCTTTTCCCCTGACTGCTCAGTTTGGCTGGGTGGCCAGCTCTAGGAAGAGTCCTGGTGGTTACAAACTTCTTCCATTTACGGATAATAGAGGCCACTATGCTCATTGGGACGTTCAATGCTGAAGATGTTTTTTCTGTACCCTTCCCCAGATCTGTGCCTCGATACAATCCCGTCTCAGAGATCTACAGAACATTCCTTGGACTTCATGGCTTGGTTTGTGGTCTGACATGCACTGTTAGCTGTGGGATCTTATATAGACAGGTGTGAGCCTTTTCAAATTATGTCCAATCAACTGAATTTACCACAGGTGGACTCTAATCAGGTTGTGGAAACATCTCAAGAATGATCAATGGAAACAGGATGCAACTGAACTAAATTTTTAGTGTCATGGCAAAGGCTGTGAATACTTATGTACATGTGCATTTTTATTTTTAAGAGATTTCAAACACACTTCTTTGACATTGCCATTGTGGGTTACTTTTTGTAGAATTTTAAGGGAAATAATGAATTTAATCTATTTTGGAATAGGGGTGTAACATAACAAAATGTGGAAAAATTGAAGCGCTGTGAATACTTTATACTTTATACTTTAAAATTATAAGTACATGATAGTTTATCATGATTTGATTTCCACAAAGTCTTCCCATTTGGATTGCCACATTCATATAATTAATATGATAAAGCAAAAAAACAAACAAATAAGAGAGTCACTCATGCTCATATATGCAATATTACATGCAATATTACATTGATGCTGGAAACATACTGTGCACATACATGTAAATATGCAAATATATTTTTTATCTTGAAAAAGTACACTGACTTAATAGGCATTTTACCTATTTTATTTATCAGTTCACAATCTAAATGTACTTACTGCAACAGTGACATGAGCCATTTGTCTTGTTCTTCAAGTTGGTCTTGCCTTGCTGGTCTTATAAATGTCGATGTTGTAGTAGATGATTTTTTTATTTATTTTTTATGCTGTTTGTTTTGTATTTCTTCTATTGGTCATGTGTATTTCTTTGTAAAGAAACTGATTTTTTGTACCATAATTAAATACGTCATCAAAAGGTCTTTCATCCACACAACCATTTGTTCCATAACATAAAAGAAAAATAATATCACAGACGTGGGAAAAGCATAAAAAATAGCAAAATCCGAACTTGAGGTCTACACATGACACTTGGAATTCTTACGCAGATTTTCTGTATCCAAAATATTAGTGCAAGTTATGCATGTATATCTCATGTTTGGATTTGGCCCTTTATGATGGAATCAAGATTTTAATCCTGACTTATCAACATCCTGCCTAACAGTACCTCCTGCCAATACTTCTTGAATAATTGTATATCATAGACCAATTGCATCTTCAGTAATAGTCTGTTCTCAGCTGACATTTTCTAGCAGATTATTGTACAATGCTGAAAATCAGAGTTCTTCCCGGCATTCCAGAATTTTGAAATAAATCAAATGAAATGGCCCATTTTTCCTCAATGTATAAAATATTATTTCTGTAATTAATTATAGTTTGTGTACAAATATTTTGTTAAATGTTTAGCCTGATGCATTATCATTTTCCTTCTCCATTTGTAAACCAAGACCTGTTCATGATTGCTATGTTATGTATCTAAAGTATACAAATGTATAAACTTTGTTTTTGTAGAGAATGAAGGCTCATATCATATTGTTGTGCTCCATACAACACTCTTACAGTAGAACAAATGCAAATGTTGAAAGTGCCTCTGTGAGGCTTCTATAGGATGCAGTGTCATTCTAGGAACCCATACAAGCTAGCTAGCTTAAACTAGCTACACCTGCAAAGCAATGCTTGTTAGGTAAATGGTGAAAGTTGAATATGTACATAACTGTATTGACACATGTAAAAACATTAAAATCACCCAAAATCATTTATTTTCTCTGAATACTTTGTCAATGGGGAAGATTTGATTGTCCGTTTGGATTTTCCTTATCTATAAACTTGTATATAGTTTATTAAAACTGTTAGAAACACCATGTGTTTTGGAATATTCCAGTTTTCATCACTACTTATCATGTGGTATTTCATCTATGTCTTTGAATTCATATAAAAAGTGAAACTCAGATGTAATTCTCTTAAATATTGAGTAGAATAGTTTTCTTATGTCTAATGTGATGGTCATATATGCTTATGTAACAAAATTAAAATAAATATTTAAGTACTCTACATTGTTTCACGATATAGGGGCTAGGGGGCAAGTAGCTAAAAGTTCAGCTATATGAATATCTTTTGGAGGTTTCTTTGTTCTTAAGGTGCGCAATTTAACCACAATATCACAATCAATATATCGAAAATATGAAAATGGTTGCGAAAAGTTATTTAGCCACACCCACCCCAAACATTTGGAAAAAAAACATAGCCCTCCTCTTTCAAAATACTATGAAACACTGGAGACGATAACCACAGGAAGAGATTTTGATCAGAAGGTGATTACCAATGAGCGGGTTATGGGGAAGTATTGAACGGACCATGATACAGTATACGTACAACATTCATGAGCTGTGAAAGTACCACTCCTATTCAATTATCAAAACAGGATTAATATTAATATAAAATTAATATAAAGATTTGGTGGTCTAGTGATAACGTTCAGTTTTGTCAAAGTATGAGTTATAGCATGTTTCTGCACCTGAGCCAAATACGCCAACAATATACTGTATATACTTAAGACAATACAATGTATGACTTGACCATTTCTATGTCCCTGGACCTTAGACAAAAATGTGTGTAAATTGGAGGCATGTAGCATTTGTGTTCCTGAAAGTGTTCTATATAAATACATTGTTTTATAAATAACATTGCTTTACATTGGGAATGCTATGGGCAAAATAGTGTTCTCAACTCGCAATTGTCTGCATAAAAAACAAGTGATTTAACCACTACACAATCAACACATTAAGATATTCATGTGAATTTTAAATATAAGAGTTTTCCTAGTTTCAACTCCACATTTCTTTTTAAACAATATAGAAATGTGCTATGTTTAGCAAGTGAGTACGTAATAACAAACAGCTGACAGATATTGAAACGTCATTGATTATAAAATGGCACAACCCTCCCCAGGAAAACAGTATACAGTGCCTTGCGAAAGTATTCGGCCCCCTTGAACATTTCAACCTTTTGCCACATTTCAGGCTTCAAACATAAAGATATAAAAATGAAATTTTTTGTGAAGAAGCAACAACAATTGGGACACAATCATGAAGTGGAACGAAATTTATTGGATATTTAAAACTTTTTTAACAAATAAAAAACTGACAAATTTGGCAAGCAAAATTATTATTTTCAGTGCAGAAAACTCTCTCCAGAAGTTCAGTGAGGATCTCTGAATGATACAATGTTGACGTAAATGACTAATGATGATAAATAGAATCCACCTGTGTGTAATCAAGTCTCTGTATAAATGCACCTGCTCTGTGATAGTCCGAGGTCTGTTGAAAGCACAGAGAGCATCATGAAGAACAAGGAACACACTAGGCAGGTCCGAGATACTGTTGTGGAGAAGTTCAAAGCCGGATTTGGATACAGAAAGATTTGCCAATCTTTAAACATCCCAAAGAGCACTGTGCAAGTGATAATATTGAAATGGAAGGAGTATCAGTACACTGCAAATCTACCAAGACCCGGCCGTCCCTTTAAACTTTCAGCTCATACAAGGAGAAGACTGATCACAGATGCAGCCAAGAGGCCCATGATCACTCTGGATGAACTGCAGAGATCTACAGCTGAGGTGGGCGAGTTTGTCCATAGGACAACAATCAGTCGTATACTGCACAACTCTGACCTTTATGGAAGAGTAGCAAGAAGAAAGCCATTTCTGAAAGATATCCATAAAAAGTTTTGTTTAAAGTTTGCCACAAGCCACCTGGGAGACACACCAAACATGTGGAAGAAGGTGCTCTAGTCAGATGAAACCAAAATCGAACTTTTTGGCAACAATGCAAAACGTTATGTTTGGCGTAAAATTAACACAGCTCATCACCCTGAACACACCATCCCCACTGTCAAACATGGTGGTGGCAGCATCATGGTTTGGGCCTGCTTTTCTTCAGCAGGGACAGGGAAGATGAATAAAATTGATGGGAAGATGAATGAAGACAAATACAGTCCATACTAGCAGAAAAAGACCTGAGACTGGGACGAAGATTTGTCTTTCAACAAGAGAAAGATCCAAAACATAAAGTAAAATCTACAATGGAATGGTTCACAAATAAACATATCCAGGTGTTAGAATGGCCAAGTCAAGACCTGAATCTAATCGAGAATCTGTGGAAAGAACTGAAAACTGCTGTTTACAATCGCTCTCCATCCAACCTCACTGAGCTCAAGCTGTTTTGAAAGGAGGAATGGGCAAAAATTTCAGTCTCTTGAAGTGCAAAACTGATAGAGATATAACCCAAGCGACTTACAGCTGTAATCGCAGCAAAAGGTGGCACTACAAAGTATTAACTTATTATTTTGCATGCCCAATTTTTCAGTTTTTATTTGTTAAAATAGTTTGAAATATCCAATAAATTTCGTTCCACTTCATGATTGTGTCCCATTGTCGTTGATTCTTCACAAAATATTACAGTTTCATATATTTATGTTTGAAGCTTGAAATGTGACAAAAGGTCGAACATTTCAAGGGGGCCGAATACTTTCGCAAGGCACTGTATATGCTAAATCATTCCCAGGTCTAAAATAAAAAAGTATGACCCTCTTACATTTCCCTCTGTGTCCTCATGTTAAATTCCGATCACTTCCTAAGGTTTTAGATACATTTTTATATTAAAAGTATTGGGACAATAAAGTCAAAATGGCTATTTTGTCTGCACACTCAAGGCATATGAAAATACTATTCAAAGATGAATATAGTCAAGATACAGTCACCTTTTATTTCTGGCTGTTTCACATACTGTAGCTAAAATATTATTTACCAAAAATGAACAACAGCAATTTCAGAGTTCCATCCCCGCATTTTATCTGAGCATATGTATTGGGACCATTCAACCTAAAGCAATGTAAGAAGTATAAGTTAGTATTTTGTAGCAAGTCCTCTGCATGAAATATCATAAGTAAGTATGTGACCCATTAACATCTCAAAATGCTTGGTATCATTGTTTGAAATGCTTTGCTTTAAATCAGGCAATTGAGTTGGCCCATCTAAAACATTCCCCTTTCTTCCCCTGATTGTCGCGAATGCGGTGTGTTGAAGAAGAGAATGGAGACAAATGCGAAGGGAAAATAAACTAGGATTTAATATACACTTTCAAGTAAAGCAAAACTGTTACTAATACTCTTACTTCCAACACACACGAAGAACAGGGCATAACATCCAGAATGAGCGACAGCGAATAGATTCAAACACACAAACTAAATACAAGACTAATGAGGGTAAATTGAAAACATCTGTGAACTGATAGAGAGAATACCGAGGATCTATAGGCTGAGGGAAAACATGTGATGAGACTAGCGGGACCTGAAACCAAAACAATGTATATGGGAGAGAAACCTAAACAATACCAACAGGGGAGCAACTTCAACAAAACAGTCCATGTCACAGCCCACCCTGGGCTGGATGTCACAGAACCCCCCCCCCTAAGCTCACCACACCGGGGTGGGCAACAGAAAGGGCCCGGGATCCAGAAGGGCAGAAGGCCCGGGGTCAGTGGGGACAGAGGGCCCGGGGTCAGGGGGGACAGAGGGCCCAGGGTCAGGGGGGGACAGAGGGCCCGGGGTCAGGGGGGACAGAGGGCCCAGGGTCAGGGGGGCCAGAGGGCCCGGGGTCAGTGGGGACAGAGGGCCCGGGGTCAGGGGGGACAGAGGGCCCAGGGTCAGGAGGGACAGATTTACGTATATTTAACAATGTCAGTAAACATTTTTTCTTCCGGAGACGCTAGATCGGCTGGTTGACATTGACGACGACAACAAATCCCATGATCTCACGCTATTTCCCGACGTCATCCAATTACATCTTTTGTTATTGTTTTGATTGAGAGACATTGAGAGATAATGTTTAATCTCACAGCGAGAGGAGATTAAATATCATTATAAACTTTCTAAAAATGATTTTCCTATAATTTTTACATTTTGCTGACAAAAATAAAATCAGGTGGTTGTTTTTTGAGAGCACAGAAAAGAATAGCTTAATCGGACGACTCATAGGAATGTTACGATGAACTTTTGCTCATAAATTTGTAAAGGAACAATAATATTTTCTGTACACAGCAATACAAATATATCATTTTTTACACAATGTAAAAACCCAATAATTACTTAGTGCTACCAATTAGGAATCATATCTCTCCCATTTAGAAATATTGGCACCAAGAAATAAAAATGTATATTAGGCTTCATACTTTGTCCTAATTTATTTTTCACTTTCATTACAGTCATCTTTTCTGTTATGAATTCCAGAGTATTTAAACATCTACTGTATATGTTTCATATGTTAATATGTTGTATCACCAAACTCTGTTGTTATGTCTAACACCTGTCTATAAACAAGAGACAATATATCAATCTAATCCTAAATTGCAAATGTATGTACGTAGGAAATGAAAGGGAAACATTTTTTGTGAAAAATTGTATGTTTTTCTGGAAATCTTTAACCAGCTATTTTTCAGTGGATATTTACAACGATGAAGAGAAATGGAATGAAGATGAGTTTGAAAAGAGAGATTGACATGTTCAAGGTTGTTGTGTGTTTTGTGCTGAAACATTTTAACCCAAACATACTGTATTTCCATCATATAACATGAGACCTTGTTAATGCAGACATTTGTTTAAAGGTTACAACTGTACTGTATTTTCACTTACATTTTTTAAAGTACATGGTATATTGCATGGCTTATAAGATGTTATGAAATTCTGATGTGGATTTTAATTTACTTTCTGATTTACATTGCCTTTCATGTTAAGATATGATTTTCAGTGTTGTTTTCTTCATTAATATAATGTGTACTGTATGTGTGTCTGTCTTAAACGTATTGTACCATTCCTGTCTCACCCAAACACATACTCATACACTTTCATGATACATCCCTTCACACACACACACTAATACATTCAGGTGACATGTTGGACAAGTATTTTTGAACAAAAAGTAAGTAAAAAGGTACAGTGATGTAAAGTGAAGACGTGAGTGTATATAGTTTGACTGAAATAGTGTGGTTAGTTGGGCGAATGTGTCATTGATTGAGATGTCTGACTGCACATTGATCTTTTATCTGTAGGTGAAGGAATGTTGAAAAACACCCCAAATGTACAGGTTAATGCAAAAATATTGGAAACACCAACAAATGTGTCTTTAAAGAACTTTGGGCTCACAGAACAGACTCAATGCAGCAGTGCAAATTGGGATTTGGGATAGATAAGTAGAATTACCTACCTTGCCGCGTTGCTCTCCAGCGACTCCTAAATTCAATCACCGAAGTATAGTTGGTGAGTGTCATTATCTAGAGCATGACCTAATTAAAGGCTTCGGTGAAAATTTGCGGCTCAGCGAAATTTGTTTGGATGAACCATGTGAGCGCCCCTCACCATCCTGCATCTGCCGAAGGAGTTGCTGAGCTGCTGACAATGCAGGGTCAGTGGGAATTAGACAAGACGAATTGGGAGTGGTGAAAAATGTGAAAGACAAAAAAACAGACATTTTGACTTGAATTCCACAATGTCTGGATCTCTGTTGGAGGAATGCAACATTATTCCTTCAGGTGAAAACACAATCTGATAATGGTGGAAAACGTTGTCTCACTCAGAGTTGTAAAAAGTACAAAGTAAAAGCACTTGACTGGATTCACTTGTTTGGGAAATTCCCATTTGAAACGTTAATCAACTGGTAATAAGAGTTAATGAAGCAGTGACCATAATGAACAACTGTATACACTTTGCCATTTCATAGATCACTGGTTAGTTATGAACTGCCTTTACCTGGTCATTTTGATCTTAATTTGGGACTTCGAAAAACTTGTGAACTCGGCCGACCTCAAAATTGTGCATTTACTTTGTAATATTTACAATTCTGGTTTAACTCACCAATTCAGAATCTCTTCAGAAGTGTTATTTATGTTGACATCTGGTGACTGAGACCACTGTGGCATATTGTTAAAGAATTTGTCAGTGAAATTCCAGTCATCACTTACCCAAACAATCACTCTCGCAGACCCTAAGAACTTTGATCTAGTCATGCCAGCCAAAATAATTTGCAAGATGACCTCCCCAGTATTTTTAAATGTTACAGCATCTAAGCATAGTGGAATGTTAATTCCAAACCTTTGTGGAAGTACCTATCACTATATTTTTAAAACCTCCACATGTTTCCTTTATTTTGACTATTACCTGCATGTAGACTGTTTCACTTAAATTGAAATTCATAGTTAAAGTTTGAAATATGTATGTTTTACTCTCACATGAAGAGTTAACCTGCAGAGTTCAGGTAAAGCAGATCCCACCTAATTGTATATTGCAAGTTATTCCCAGTAAAAGTTACAGTATATTGCATTTGATAGAGTAAAATTATTTAAGGTATACTGTATATTGTTAACAGACAATAAGGAAGAGTATAGCGCTGTATTTTACTTTTTTAACTGGTTGTATTTGTAGAACTCTATATTCTAATTCTACTAAGCTTCTGTCCAAATGTATTAGTTGTAATTAGTTAATTTGTATTAGTTGTAATTAGTTCATTTGTATTAGTTGTAATTAGTTCATTGGTATTAGTTGTAATCCAAAAATTGTACATTAATCAAATGCTGCATGTTCTTTTCTTTGCAGTGTTAAGTTTCTAGCATTGGCCTTTTCTCTACAGAAGACATACTGAGTCAGTTGATCAGAAAATATTAGAGGGAGACACTTTTCCAAGACATGTGGACACGGGTGAACAGTTAGAAGGTGGATCTTTGGCTTGACACGAGTGGGACCAGAGGGTAATCAAGATAAACATACGGTCTCATCTTCACGTCGTTACCAGAGCAACCTCTCGGAAACTCCGGCCACACCTTTCGATGTCTGTCCGAATCACTATGACTGACTGAGCATGGCAGTACACACCTGTGGGGGAAGGACCCCCACTGCAACATTCCAGAAGACGTTGTATTCTGACACTGAATCTCAAACAGTGACCAATAACTGACTGCAGTGCTGATCTACTGAGCATCTTAGAGAATCGTTGAATTCACTCGCACACCAGAGAACAGGTCTAACATATCTATGTAGCATCTCTGCTAACACTGTAGCATTTGTTAGCTGGGAAAATAACGTCATGACCTTACCTATCGACATTTTCAAACAAGGATGCGGGAAAAAAGTTGCTGATAATGAAAATCATGTAATTTTCCTCATGTATCACCTTTACAAGACAATACTATACATGAGAGAGTAAGACACAATGCTCCTCAGAAATTTGTAAGAGCAATTAAAATAGTTACAGGTTACTTTAACTGAGACCTGAATTTGGACGGGTTCTATATGTCTGCTCTCTCACCTTATGAATGATTTCATTACTTGTAGAAATGTAAAGATTAGTGAGATTGGTGGCTAATCAAGCCTTTATGTCTTCCATTTCCGTTTAATTTGAAAAGACAGTGCCAGGCTCCAACTTAGTGTAATTAAAACCTGCACCTTAACTACACATGTAGATCAACATACCAAATGATGTAGCATCAACAGAACCTTACTAGTACTATATTTCCCCTAGAAAATAAAAATAATCAAGACTCTGTCTCTCATATACTTCTGGTATTCCACATGGCATACTGTACAAAAGCTGCCATGCATAAACATGCTGAATGACCTGCCTAGAAAGTAACAATACTAAGGCTCCTATAGAATGAACATTCTGTATAGAGCAAAGCTTTGAACTGCCCTTGATACCTTTGCTATTGCCTCGCTTTGGTACAAAATTACAAGTAGGAAAGGTCATTTCTGTATATAACTGAGGTAATTTTGGGGTATGCTCATTTGTATCCGCTTTAATTATATTTATTACAATGACATTCCTCTTGAAAAAGCCCTTATTGCACAAACACAAATGACAGACACTGCTACAGATAACTACAGTCAGACAAATTTAATTGAAAGTTTTCCAATTTGAATTCTTATTTTTATCTCTGAGAAAAGTGAAGCAGGCATCCCATGAAAACATTAAATACATTTACATGGCCTACTTAATTTTCTTACATACTGCTCAAATCAATCATGAGTAGAGCACATACTGACTGAAGTTAAGTCCCATTTAGAAACCTGCCACCAAGTCTACTCAGTTTCTAATTTAACCACAGCACTGAGAAGACCTGCACTATGACAATATCTTGTCACATCAAAGTTTGTCCAGTAGTGGAGAAAAGTCCTTCTGCTGTGGTTTTTGCAAGGAACCAATTATGCACATATTATTATTAGTAGTAGTAGTTATATTAATTGTACTACAGATGCACCTATACTGCCACTGAGGAATAACTGACCCCAGACATAATACTGCCCTACATTTCTAATTGTCCCTGCTGCCAATCAATGACTGCTTCAGGGTTACATAGAGCCTGCATTGAGATAGGGATTGGCCCTTCCAAGAAAACAAACAAAGGAAAACCAAGGAGAAATGGAGCAAAGATAGAAAAGGGAGTGGGTGGGGGGTGTACAAAGAGAACAAATCTATATTTTGATAAACAAATCAACTATCCATGGCTTCAGATGGAGGAGTGAGCAATGACACAGCCAAAATGCAAGTGGGAAAATCAGTTGCAAGCTATATCGGAACTAGTTTGGCAAGAATGGATGCGGCAAATTAGTGGAGTAGTAATATATGAACAATGTTTCCGGAAGGGTGATTTGGTGGTTGGACATTAGCATCTGTGTTCCAACTTGAAAGACATGAAGGGGAAAAAGTCACATGAGGTATATAAAGACACTGGGACAGCCCAGAGTGGCTGGATGCTGCGCTAAACGAATGAAGAAGAAAAAAATAATGCATTTTTGTAACTTTGTTTACCAGCATGACTACTCTGCATGACTGTCTTTTCTGCAAGCCCTTAGTTGAGGACAAGGGTGCTAGAGATACAAAAAAGATATATATATATAAAATGAATCATAAAAAAATGTCATATGCAATTCATATAAAAAAAGACTATAATGAAAGAGAAGAGCTATATTTTGTTTTGAAAGAGTAAAAAAATGTGAATATTGAAACGTATGTTTGCGAAATACACACTGAAGTATGTTTTGTTAGATAACATTTCTGTGCTACTACTGCCCCACATTCTGCACTCAAAAGAATTCACTTTATGAAAATGTTCTTATGCGTTTTTTGCTTCTTGTTTTCATTTCCATGTCATTCTAACCGATTATTTTTTCAAAATTGAACATTTGAGATTTTGGTGACTCTTCATTTTTGTGAAGGGTTCTTACTTTTTTGTTAATTGAAAGACATCATTTGACCCCTTGAATCTTTCTCATCAACACTGTAGCAGCGGTTTTAAAAGGATAGCTTTCCATACTGTATGTTTGAAGGGTGTATATACATATTCCACTTTAGCTTTTTTATGTTTGGCAATAATACACAATTCATCATAATGATTGTAGCAGGGCAAATCTGTACCATGGATGGTAACCTTTTGATGTCTACTGTATGTGTTTGGAGAAGTTTGAAACAGGTTGATTTTGGAAGTGGCTGCATGGAAATGGTTTGGAGAAAGGCAGTCTTCTTTTAGTTCTCAGGGGGAAAAAGATTCAAATGAAAGTTAGAGTGGAATTCCATCCGATCAGCTGTGGATCCGTGTTAGGATGCACTTGACAATTAATGTAATTTCCAATTGAAACCTATTGTTCTTTGTTTACAATAAATGCGGTCTTTACTCATGAGGTACATTGCATTTCGAAGGTGCCTGGCTGACAAAAACTGACCAGTATTAAAATAAACACTAATCTCAGGAATTACATTTACAAGGAACTATGTTTTAAAATGTGATTATGTTACACATGAACCGTTGCAAGAGAAATCAGAGTAAAAAAGTGTGGTTGTTTGGTAAGGTGTTGGAGATGGTGGATATGTAACTGACTCTCCAATGGGTACAAATTAAAATCCAGTGTTATGTGAGAATATATATATATACCGGTGTATATATATGTATATATAGTCATGTGCAAAAGTTTAGGCAATTTCCATGATTTTCATTTATAAATAATTGGGTGTTTGGATAAGCAATTTCATTTTGATCTATCAAATAACTGAAGGACACCGTAATATTTCATTAGTGAAATTAGGTTTATTGGATCAAAACAAAAATAGACAGGTGCATACATTTGGGCACCCCAACAGAAAAATCACAAATATTTAGATGAGCCTCCTTTAGCAGAAATAACAGCCTCTAGATGCTTCCTATAGCCTGTAATGAGTGTCTGGTTTCTGGATGAAGGTATTTTGGACCATTCCTCCTTGCAAAACATTTCCAGTTAATTTAGGTTTGTTGGTTGCCAAGCATGGACAGCCCGCTTCAAATCACCCCACAGATTTTCATTGATATTCAGGTCTGGGGACTGGGATGGCCATTCCAAAACATTGTACTTGTTTTTCTGCATAAATGCCAGAGTAGATTTTGAGAAGTGTTTTGGGTCATTGTCTTTTTGAAATATCCAGCCCAGACATACTTTCAACTTTGACTGATTCCTCTACATTATTTTCAAGTATCAGCTGATATTGATTGGAATCCATGTGACCCTCAACTTTAACAAGATTCCCAGTACCGGCACTGGCCACACAGCCCCACAGCATGATGGAACCTCCACCAAATTTTACTGTGGGTAGCAAGTGTATGTCTGGTAATGATGTGTTCTTTTGTCGCCATGCATAACACCCTTTGTTATGAGCATTAAACTGAATTAAACTGGCTTATCCAAATGTGCGTTTGCATACCTCAAGCGACTCTGTGGAGTGTGTGCAGAAGAGGCTTCTTCCGCATTACTCTCCCATACATCTTCTCCTCCCGCTGAATTGTTGAACGATGCACAGTGACACCATCTGCAGCAATATGATGTTGTAGGTCTTTCTAGGTGGTCTGTGGGCTGTTTTTGACCGTTCTCACCATCCTTTGCCTTTGCCTCTCTGATATTTTACTTGGCCTGCCACTTCTGGCCTTAACAAGAACTGTGCCTGTGGTCTTCCATTTCCTCACTATGTTCCTCACAGTGGACACTGATAGCTTAAATATCTACGATAGCTTTTTGTAGCCTTTCCCTAAACCATTAGATGTTGTTCAGATGTTGAACAATCTTTGTTTTCAGTTCATTTGAGAGTTGTTTTGCGGCCCCATGTTGCCACTCTTCAGAGGAGAGTCAAAGAGAACAACAACTTGCAGTTGGCCACATTAAATACCTTTTCTCATGATTGGATGCACCTTTCTATGAAGTTCAAGTCTTAATGAGCTCACCAAACCAATTGTGTGTTCTAATTAATCAGTGCTAAGTAGTTACAGGTATTCAAATCAACAAAATGACAAGGGGGCCCACATTTACTAATTTAATTTAGTTTTGATGCATTTTGCATGTTTTCTGTTAATCCAATGACCCTCATTTTACTACCAAAATATTACTGTGTCATTCAGTTATTTGATAGATCCAAATGAAATATCTGATCCAAACCCAATTATTTATAAATGAAAATCATGGAAATTGTCAGGGGTTCCTAAACTTTTGCACATGACTATATATACATATATATATATATATACACCGGTATATATACATTCTCACATCACACTGGATTTGAATTTGTACCCATTGGAGTAACAGTCAGTTACATATCCACCATCTAAACGTTTGCATACGACTGTATATCTATATTACAATTTATGGCAAGGTGTGTTTTTCTATACCGCATTCCAAATTATTATGCAAATTGGAATTAAGTGTCATAAACATTAAATATTTTGTTTTTCAATCAAATTCATGGATGGTATTGTGTCTCCTGGCTCTTTGGATCACTGTAGTCAATCTCAGTCACCTGTGAAAATTAGTTTGCCAGGTGAGCCCAATTAAAGGAAAACTACTTAAGAAGGATGTTCCACATTATTAAGCAGGCCAAAGGTTTCAAGCAATATGGGAAAGAAAAAGGATCTCTCTGCTGCGGAAAAGCATCAAATAGTGCAATGCCTTGGACAAGGTATGAAAACATTAGATATTTCACATAAACTTAAGCATGATTGTCATAGTGTAAAGAGATTTGTGGCTGATTCAGCACACAGACGGGTTCATGCAGATAAAGGCATAATGGGGAAGGTTACTGCCAGACAAATTCATCGGATCATGAGAGCAGCTGCTAAAATGCCATTAGAAAACAGCAAAAAGGTATTTGAAGCTGCTGGTGCCACTGGAGTCCCATGAACCTCAAGGTGTTGGATCCTACAGAGGCTCGCAAATAGGCGTAAACCTACTATTTGGCCACCCCTAACCATTGCTCATAAGCAGAAACGGTTGCAGCAGGCCCAGAAATACAAGATGACAACAGTCTTGTTTACTTATGTGTGCCGTGCAACCCTGGATGGTCCAGATGGATGGAGTAGTGGATGGTTGGTGGATGGCCACCATGTTTCATCAATAAGGCTGCGATGTCAGCAAGGAGGTGGCGGAGTCATGTTTTGGGCCGGATGGGGAGAGAGCTGGTATGCCCCTTTAGGTTCCCTGAAGGTGTGAAAATGACCTCGGCGAACTATATGGAGTTTCTGACTGACCACTTTCTTCCATGGTACAAAAAGAAGAACCGTGCCTTCTGTAGCAAAATCCTCTTCATCCATGACAATGCACCATCTCATGCTGCAAATAATACTTCTGTGTCATTGGCTGCTATGGGCATAAAAGGAGAGAAACTCATGGTGTGGCCCCCATCCTCCTCTGAACTCAACCCTATTGAGAACCTTTGGAGCATCCTCAAGCAAAACATCTATGAGGGTGGGAGGCAGTTCGCATCAAAACAGCAGCTCTGGGATGCTATTCTGACATCCTGCAAAGATATTCAAGCAGAAACTCTCCATGAACTCACAAGTTTAATGGATGCAAGAATTGTGAAGGTGATATCAAAGAAGGGGTCCTGTGTTAACATGTTACTTGCCTCGTTAAGATATGTTTGATTGAAATAGAGTTTGATTTCAGTAAATGAACTCCTAATGCTGCAAATTCAACAAATTACTGTTTTCAGTTCTTTACAACCTATTAAATGTTTTGAAACTCTATTGTGCATAATAATTTGGTACAGTGCATTTTAAGTTTTTTATTTTTGAAATTAAATACTGTTTTCATTGGGTGGTTTGCTCAATGAAATTCGACCTATTCCCTAATGGTTGATGACTTAAAAATTATACTGACTGTCATTTGCATTGACTATTTAGGAAAATCTGTGTAAATATATGTGCATAATAATTTGGATGCAGTGTATAGTAGATACAGTAGTTGATTTGTGAATGAAACTTCAGTACTCTGACGCTTAAGCTTCATAGTCACCTTAAACGTAAAATAAAATGTAATTCCAGATTAGATGCTTTATATAGTCACGATGGGATCGCTATATCATGTACCCTGGTTGTGGGAAGCTGCAATATCATAGACAAATTACAATAAAGTTGAGCATATCAGCAAAACATTAAGAACCACAATAATACTAAAGTGTGAATGTGCAATGTAATAGAACTGGAGATATGTTAGTACACAACAGTAATCCGTGTGAGATGGTTAGGGAGTCTGATTTGTAATCTGAAGGTTGCTGGTTCAATTCCCAACTGTCCCAAATGGTGCGTTGTCCTAACTTTACCTTTTGTTGCTCAAAGGGTTTGTCCCTGTATTCAATGTAAATCGCTCTGGATAAGTGTGTCTGCTAAATTACTCAAATGTAAATGTAATATTTTCCAATATAGTTCCCTAAACATAATTCCTGTGATGTACAGTTGAAATAAATCCAGATAGACATGTGAAAAGCATTTACACTTACATGGGAATGAACCTGCTTGAATTATGATCTGCGCCATATACAATGATTCCCAAAGCGTTCGTAGTGTTATGATCATTGTAATCTGTACCGTTAGTGTACAGTGTTCCCAGAGCCTTTGTTATTAGCAAACGTGGCAATTTTTTACCACTACACATTTACAACTGACAAGTGATCGCGACCACTTGTTATTACCGAATTTAATTATTTTTTAAACTTTATTTACAGATCTTTTCTAAACATATCATAGAGATATGTAGGTGATCTGTTTTACCTGGACCTGAATCAATCCAAAAGAAAGTTTTAAAATACAAAGTTTCCTAACTATTTGCAATTGTTAATATTAAGTACAGGCTAAAATAAACCTTTGAATGAAAACTGAGCTGACTGCATTAATAAATTTATAGTCTACGTGGGCTTATGTGTATTTATGTTGACGTTCTGTTGACACCTGAGTTCCACATTCTATTCAAATTTAATCAAAGTTATATTTTGCCAGAGTGTTACTGTCTGTCAGTTTTTACTCAATGTTTTATTATGTTTGACCTCATGTGTACAATAATATGCCCCATCTGTGAATATATTCCAGCCGACTTAAGCATGCCATACGTAGTAATCGCACTGTAAGTGCTGATCCCTGATCAGTATTGTGGAATTATTCGAACTTCAACATAATACTTGATGGAGAAAGCCAAACAGGGTGCAGCGCTCTTTTCTTTTAAATCTATCAGTAAAAGATATCACCTGGTCTAAGAACAGATTTAGCTGATGTTTTCTTGAACTGAAAATCATGATTAAGTCATCTGAAGTTTGTGATTTTTAAACAAATCAGTCTTGAACAACTAACTAAACTTTGTTTTGCTGTTCTGAGCAACGTTAGGAAGCTGTGGGGCATTGTCGTTTGAGGGAAAGGTAGTGACTACGCATGAACATACTGTAAAGTTACTCAGTTAACAGAGTGAAGTAGCAATGGTGCTGGGTATGTTTTGAATACCTGTGTTTTATGTCTACAGTCCTGCTTAATGATACAGAGCAATTTTTAACTTGAAAAATAACATATGTGGATGGTTTTGGAGCCTTTTTTCATGTTGTTGGGAATGAAAAACTGAATCAATTTTAAAACATCACTTGTGACATTTTCAACATGTGTTTGTAGTATATTGAAATGCTTGGTTAAAAACTCCTTGAGTGAGGCAAACCATCTTAGTACAACCCCAATTCTGGATAAAGTATGGAAAATGCAAAAAAAATAACAAAAGAGTCATTTGACAATTAAATTCACACTGTACTATATTGAAAACACATTATGTGATGTTTTACTTTGTGATCATTATTATTATTTCAATATACACTCATTTTAAATCTGATCCCTGCAACACACTCCAAAACTGTTGGGACAGCCGGCTGTTTATCACTGTGTAACATCACCTTTTCTTGCGTTTGGACACTGAAGACACCAGTTGGTTAAGTTTAGCAAGCAGAATTTTCCCCCATTCATCAATTATGCATGTCCTCAGCTGCACAACTGTACGGGGCCTTCGTTGCCTTATTTTGCGCTTCATAATGCACCACACGTTCTCAACCGGTGACAGGTCAGGACTGCAGGCTGGCCATGCTAACAACCACACTCTCTGCTTACACAACCATGTGCTTGTAATCTGGGCAGAATTTGGTTTGGCGTTGTCCTGCTGGAAAATGCAGGGACGTCCCTGGAAAAAATGACATCTGGATGACAGCATACTGTATGTTTCTCAAAATCGTGTACATCTCTTGCTGCATTAATCGTGCCCTACAGATGTGCACCCTGTTTATGAGGGTTGGGCATGTTCTCTTGTCCGCATTCTGTAGTCCATGATCAGCCCTTTGGTTTCGCTCTTCAGGATGAGGTTGTTGGATAAGTTGTTCAAGACCGACTTGTTAAAAATAACATTCTATAGTCATCTTTATCATGGCATTTAAACCAAGAATACAGTTTCATCACACTGAATCCTAAACTGTTCCTTCAACAATTTCCTCATCAGTACTGGTATAAATCCACTCCAATCATCATAATGCTTGATTTTAATTGAATCTGGGAAACAAGGCCTGGCTCTTCTCCTTTAAAAGTCAATTGCTGTGTGCAGGTTGTTAACCTGTGTTGGATTGAGTCTAGGGTCTTCGTTCATTCATCCACTGAAGTGCAATATCTTCATGAGAGAAGTCAGTTGATCAAAGAGAGATTTGTCACTAGTCAAAGCATGATTTCAGGTTCGCAATGAACAAACTGCCATTCCAAAGTCATGTCTGTTGAAGAGACTCAGGTGTGTTGTATGGATGTTGGTGGCTTGCTATTTTTCGTACATATTACATGGCAGTATATAGATACAATAATGTGAACGCCTCACAGTGACGTGAATCGCATGCATTATGACTTGGTTGTAGATCTCCTGAGGGAACGCGGTCTCGACATATCCTAAGCTCCTTTGTCGTTTGTCCTGAAACCTGTCCTGATATTATGAACACTGTGCCGTGTCGTGGAGCAGTAACGTCTTCCTTGGAGAGACAACTGAACATTACACACACTTGCGGTGTCAGCATGGGTGTGTAGAAGTAGCTTGTCCTTGTTGTTCGGTGGTCAGGTCTTGCATTCTTTCAATATCTATCCAGAACCATCCAGCTCCCAGTAGCATTCGTCGTGTTATAAGATGCTTTATACACATTCATATATAACAGAGCATATTACATCACAGTTCATAAAAAGACCCAGAGCTTCCAAACTGATGTCATTGAAGTATTTTAGAATGGGGGAATGGGAGAGAGATGGAAGAAGTGGCCACTACTGTGCAGATATGGGTGGATGTAGAGGAATTCATATTTTACTAGAGTTCTAACGGGTTGGGTGAATGGTGGTTTCTGGATGCTAAAATCAGTGGCTTACTCTGAGGGTGAAGACCCTGGCAGGTCCAGGATCAGCCCAGGCAGCTTTATACATGACTTTTGTCCATCCCTAGTCATGCGTTCTATCACCACTCAACAACTGGTAGACTCAATCAAATGATCTACAAGGGATACATACTTATTTAGTCGGGTAGATGTTGGTTTTTACAGGGTCCACAACATTGTCCCCTATCTGATAAATTGGGTCCATGATCATTTTTCTTCTTCCTCAGAGTGTTTTGTTTGCTTTTTGCTTTCAAACTATGATTTCCTATTTTTTTTTAGAATGCATTAAGCCACTTAGGCTTTGAGGGTCACAAAGTGAAGAATTTATAAATATTTTAGAGGTTAACTTCCAGCAAATGTTGTTCATGAACACACTTGCAGAATCTCTATGCTTCACCCAAGAATATGGTGTTTTTGCTATAACGTTATTATATAGCATGTGTTATTCCACATGCCTTTGTTATTGATACATAATTTTACCAATAATTTTTTGTTATTATAATTTATATTTGATTTTCTGCACGTCTGGCTAAAACCAGATGTATTTTCTTTTCCATTGCACAATACTGCCAGTTGTTTTATCCATGTTGAACAGAATGTGTTAATGTTACAATGTTGAGTTCTAAGTCTGTGTTATGTTTAATTTACAAAATGCCTTTTATAACCTAGGGATATACATGGACTTTTTTAACCAATGCTTAACAACAGCTACTGTACAGGACAGTATGTAAATTCCTTTGACATATTATGTAGTCCTTATGTATACTCATTTACCTTTTTGTATGCCTGATTATCCAACAAAATCTTTGTCTCGCTTTAGTATTTGAAGTTTGTCCAGGGTGAGGTACACAATGGTTGGTTAAGTAAAAGTCATTTCTAAAATCATTTCTAAATTTTTTCATACCCAATATCCTTTTTATTGCATTTATGTCTGTATATACAGTATATACATTGCCTATAGAGCATCATCTACTATACCCCTTTGAAATAGTAACTTTTTTGTCTTACAGCCTAAAATCAAAACCCATAAAAATGTATTTTGTTGTTCCAGCTTTATTTACACATTCTTCCATACAACATCCAAGTTACGTAAAAAGGCAATAGTTTGGAAATGTAAAAACAAATAAAATACAATAACAAAGTTAGAAAAGTGATCAGTCCCATGATTTAATTCTCAGTAGAGCCAACATTTGCATTATTTACAGCCATCAGTCTGTTTGGCTGTGTCTCTATTAGCTTTGCACACCTAAATTGAGAAATATTTGCCAATTCTTCCTTGCAGAAAAGTTCTGTAATATGTTGTGGTGAGTGGCGAGTGACTGCTGTCTTCAAGTCCATTCACAGATTTTCAATTGGATTTAGGCTAGACTCTGACTTGGCCACTCAAGGACATTCACCTTCCTATTCTTAAGTAACAGCATAGTTTTTTTTGGCTGTGTGTTTAGCGTCATTGTCGTGCTGTCCATCTTTAGCTGTCTAGTGACTTGGCCACTCAAGGACAATCACCTTCCTATTCTTAAGTAACAGCATAGTTTTTTGGCTGTGTGTTTAGCATCATTGTTGTGCTGTCCATCTTCAGCTTTATAGCAAAGGGCTGAAGGTTTTCCTCAAGAATGTGGGTGTACTTGGCAGCATCCATTTTCCCTTAAATCCTTACCATTTGCCCAGTCTCTGCTGAAGAGAAAAACCCCACAACATAATGTTGCCACCACCATGCTTCACATTAGGTATGGGGTGTTTTTTTAGGTAGTGTGCTGTGTTTGTGCTGTGTTCACCAAACATAACACTTAATGTTCAGTCCATATCTTTCAATCTTGGTCTCATCTGACCATAAAACCTATTGACACATTAGAATCTTCCAAGTGTTTTTTGCAAATGGCAAACTAGACTCTGTGTGGCCCTTTTTCAGAAGAGGCTTTTTTCTTGACAAACTGCCATGCAGGCCAGCTTTGTGTAAACCTTGTGAGATAATTGTAATATGCACAGACCGACCATCTGTCTCAGCCATAGGAACTTGTAAGTCCTTCAAAGTTGCCAGTGGCCTCTTGGTATCTTCCCTGATCAATGTCCTCCTGGCTTGGTCATCCAGTTTGGAGGGATGGCCCAATCTAGGCAAGGGTTTGGTGGTGCCATATGCTTTCCACTTCTTAATAATGCTCTGAACGGTACTCAGAGGGAAAGTTAAAGCCTTTGAAATGTTTTTGTATCCTTCTCCTAACTTTCCACAACTTTGTCCCAAAGCACTTTTTGAAAGCAACTTTCCAACCATTGTGTATTCTTTCTGTTGACATGCACTACTAGTAATAGACTCATCATGGAACAGACGGTTTTCTTATGAAGTAACCAAAACTACTGCAATTGATGTCCGGTGGGGGGCATTTAGCATGGTGTGTGATCTGGGAAGTGATTGGTTGTACCTGAGAAAGTTTATTATGGTTAATTCAAGGGGATGATCACTTATCCAAATGAGGTATTTCACTAATATAATGTTAATAATTGTTCAAAACTTTTGTAAATGTAATTTTCATTTTTGATGTCAAGGTTTATAATGTGTAAATACAGCTGGCAAAAGTTAGATTTAATTTATTTTAATTTCTTGGGTCTAATGTGACAAAAGGTAAGGATGTTGGGTATGATTATTTTCAATCGGTATTGTAGATGTATAACGTGAGGGCTGGCTTAACATGGCACCGTCCTTTTGAAGAGTAACACCTTTTCATTTCTAATGAAATTAACAGCAAAATGTTGTTGTTAGCACATTTTACTGTCACAACAATACATCATTTGCATGCTACTGCCACCAAGTTATAGCCGACTAGCTACAACTTACAGTAAAGCTACCAAAGCTATGAAATTATACATTAAATTATATATTATTCGCTGTTTAGACACAATTACCTTTTTCTCCAGTTAGTTCACAAATTTACTTTGCAGCAAAGTTAAGAAAAAACAAAGTCATGTGGTTAGCCATTTAGCTAAAATCAGATTTTTGGTAGAGAATTATAAAAAAAAGATTATTAATGAGCTAGCATTAGCTAACGTGCTGAAATGCTTCAAACACACATAAAATGAAGTGTTATATTTCTTACTCATTGGGGAGTTTGTAAGTATTAAGACAACAAGCCAATCCAAAATATTTATACTATTTTACCCAGTGAAATACCCTCTTTGTTGCATTGTAAGTAGTAGGCAATTTAACATTGGAATCGATGGCCAACCCCCCTGGCCTGTACTTGAGTAAGGTAATTACTGTACATTATTATGTTAAGCCACACCACAGTGTATACAGTATCCATAGAATTTATCCCGATCTAAACAAACATTTATAGGCTGCACTTGTGTGAGCTTTCTGGATTATCTATCTATAAATAATGCATTATCTGGTTTTAGTTTGTTCTAAGATTAACGCATCATTTGATTTTAGTTTTTAACTTAATTTTCAATAGGATATGCAATCAGCACTATACATTATACTGGTACTATTCCTGAACCTCATAGGTTCAACTACTTTTAGGAGTATACAATGGTTATGGATAATGAGATCACCTGGCTCATTTATAGCTGTAGAATAACACACACTGCGGTTTCACAAAAAACTAGTAAAGTACAGTCGTTGTATTACCTCCATCCACATCATAACAAAAATATATTTTTCTTAAATATATCACAACTCTAGGACTATGTAGACACACCCGTAAAACGTAGTTACACTTTATAATAACTAATGAACAAGAAATTATACACTCTTATGTACTGTATGTTAATGAAATGCAAGCAAACAATATTAGTTTATGAATAGTATATATTCCATTCATATAATTTATTAATGTTTTTTCTAAAAAGTTATTATAAAGTGTTACCAAAAACTGTAACATACATTTTGACATTAATGGACCGTTATTAGTTGAATAAATTCCAGAGTTCATATGGTGGTACACATAAATATATATATTTCAGAATTTGAAAGAGACACAGACATTGTTAACTCATTTTTTCAGACTTTGTAATACAGGCTTTATTGTTTGCTGCAGTGATAGGAGAAATACAGCAGGTCACTGGAAGACATGTCGGAGACTAATATTGGATTTTATTTTTGAAATGTTGGAAACACAAAGAATAATCAGTCAAAAAACTGTATAAAGTATATTTATTTCAATGGAATGTTCATGATCTATCTTTTTATATTTTGAAGAAAAAAAATGAAACATATCAATAAAGTGTCATAATTGAACATCATTTCGACTATTGAGACTTAAAATGTATGAATGTCAACGCGATCTAATGTGAACAGACATCTCCATAGCCGCTTGAATGAATAAATGATTAAAGTCATGAAATGCTTTTTCAATTACAATAAATTGCTTAAAATAAATGAAAATATTTAAAATCAATAAAGAAGAAAACCTTGTGTTGGATTTTTAATAAATGAATAACCTTATGTTGTTTGTATTATATATCTGTCCACATTATTTACATAATGTCTTGATCATCAACTTGAAACATTGTCTGTTTTTTTAAACTTGTGTTTGGACAACGCATTCTCATGGTAAGACATGGGCATGGGTAACTGTACATAATGGAAATGTCATTGCATTACGTATGTAGACTTGTGATATGGCCAATCAAACAGTGAGTTGCTATATGTATTAAGTCTCCGTTCTACTGGAATACATCCAAGAATAGACCAATCGCCTACAATTTAAATTACTTGGGAAATGTTTCGTTCAGGGATAATATGCTAGGCTAGGGATAATATGCTAGGCTGAGGTTAAGGTTAGGGTAAGGAGAGGTTAAGGTTAGGGTAAGGTTACGGTAAAATTAAACCTACCAGGCATACTTTTCCTCCCTCCGGAAACGTCACATGTGGACGTATATTTTTTTTTTCGATTTCGTACAATTTTGTACATATCGCCATGAGAACCGCCTGGTTTCGATCAGAAACCAAAACATAAAAATGATGAGTGTGCATACAGTAGTTTTTTTCTAGACAGTATATTATATATGTATCCAAGACAGAATAACAGTGTGTAAATGAGTAGAATCGTTAATGTGAAATAACCTAAAACTGACTAATTTAACATGAAATATATACATATGTGTTTACTTACTGTATGATGTCACATGGGCTCTCAGCATGGTGTGGCTCAGAGCCATTTAAATAGATGGTTCCCAAGTTGCAGCATTCTGCCTGAACATGACCACATTGTCAGATGAACTACTGTGCCCTTGCAAATACACAGTATAGAACACAGATGCCGTAGACTAATGCCCTTTTTATGCATCTCATTCCTGCGTTATGCCTATATGTGTTACTGCAATAAACAAGCCACAGAAAGATAAGGACCAATCAAGACCAAGAATAACAAATAGAATATCCATTCCATGAGAGTAACATGATTCATTTCTTTAGTGCCACTGCAAAATGTTTCATATGTTATGTGGGATAAATTGACTGTGGGATAAATAGATTACATTACAGGCAAATGATCAATGTCTGTGTGTGTGTGCGTGTGTGTATGTTCACAGGCAGCCTGCAGATGCCCTGTCGCAGAGGCCTTTGTCCGCTTTTATTGCGATGTGCCTATACACTACCTCCCTCAGGTGGTGAGTTTTGGTCTTGGCTGTAAAGTCAGACTGCTGGAGAATTGAGAGGGATAACATTTTGTACAGTACGATTACCAGAGCTCAAGAGGACATGTAGCCTCTTCCTCATAACACCAGGTGGCCTTCAGGATACACTCCTTGTATCATCCTTCTGGAACCATTTCTCTCAAAACAAGAAAATCACACCAGAAACTGAAAACTTTTATCAAAAAAGGTTCAGTTGATGCAATGTGTGATAGGTTTTTCTACATGTTTTTCTTTTTAATGTGCAGTCCACAGTACAGCATTATAAGTAACACTTTTTTACTCTTCGTAACTGCAAGGATTAAGTCAATCTGTTGCTGGTGCGGTTCTAATATTCTTTGATTATCATCTTTTTCATTTTTTACTTGCATAGAAGTTAACAATTTACCTTTTCAATTTTCATTGTTAGAGTTGCAGGCAGTTCGAAAGACTCCAAGCTATAGTGGCCTAGCCAAAAGCAGAACTTTCTGAAACACATATTTAATATTGAATATTCAGAACTTGAGAATATGAGGAACATCATATCCACTAGTATGATTAGCCAGGCTGTTCCCATGGTGATACCTAGAAACATAAAGCCTCTTACTTTTATGAAACTTAAAAAAAAGTCAGTTCACCTTAACCCTTACCCACACCTTACCCTAACCTTAACCTCAATAACCTAGCATGTTATGCCTGAACTGAATGTTACCCAAGTACTTTGTAAATTGAAATCAATTGGGATTCTATTCTTGGGAAATGTTCCGGTAGAATGGCATTTCAATATGTACGGAAGTTCACAGTTTTGTTGGCAGGTACATTATGTTAACTTTAATATTACACATACAGTCCATCACCAAATTCAGTCAAGGCATTTAAAGAAGCATTTGAAAAAAGCGACAATTAGACACGTAAGTTGTTTGCCTTTAAAAGCAAACCCCATTGAAGTTAGAGAGGGTATGGTTTCACACCCAGTTCCAGGGCACAGGGGGTGACATTTGAGACGGAGGGTGAAGGATCTTGACGGCCCCTGAAGCAAGAGGGAGGGAACAGCCAGGAGGGGCCAGAGCAAGATTGAATTTCAGCAGGACAGCATTCCCAAAAATGTTAAGACGGACCCCATATGAGAGAAGAGAGAAGGACAGAATTGTTAGTATTCATCTGCAAACAGGTGCAATCATCGTTCGCGAACAGGTCAGGCATGTGATCATCAAAAGTAGACCAATACTTGAAGTGAGTCCATCAAAGAAGGGTGTCCAATATAGGGACAACTGAAAAAGACCACGTGTCAGACGACCAGATGGACATGGTGACAGACCGAAAGAGAGACGACCCAAAGAGTCATGGGAGACAAACAATGTGACTTTCCGTCCTGCAATTAGTGTCAGCGGCTGTTATTCACTCAGTGAGTGAGTCTACATTTGGCTCAGTGTGCTAACAAGTGCTCATTAGTCGTTATACCTTGTGTTTGTAGTGCATATTTTGTGTCAATCAAAGGATGTATAACCCTTACCTAAGGCATGTGAATAGAGTTCCAAGCATAGTTGTATTGTTTAGAATAGTGTAGACTTGATGTTCAGAGTGGAACATTTTGTGCATGGTACAGGCCTTCAATGACAGAAAGTTCAAAATTAACACTGATATTTGACATTACAGCTTGCTGTTTTATATTTACAGCTTATTAACACTGCAAATCTGTGTCACAATAATGCTACGGTTCCCAATTGGGTTTTAGACCCCCATTTTGTCTAAATCCAAGCTGTTCTCACTACACTTTCAGAGGAGAAAGGGGCCGGGAACGGGACTAGGCAGGGATGGAAAAGAATGCGGCAGAAGAAGGTGAAAGAGGAAGAAAGAGAGATGTAGGAGTAGAGAAAGATGAACAGCTGAAGAACCAGTTTAACAGAGAGGAGAAGGGTGAGAAGGAGAACAAAGTGGGTGAGAAGGAGAGAATGCCAGAGAGCCGGCGGTCAGGGTCACTGTGGAAGAGCAGTTGGATGCTGAGAGAACGTCTCGTTATCAATGTCTCAGGGATGCGCTACGAGACCCAGCTTCGCACCTTGGCCCAGTTCCCAGACTCGTTGCTAGGCGACCCCAAACGCCGGCTCTGCTACTTTGACCCGTTGCGCAATGAGCTCTTCCTGGACCGCAACCGGGCCTGCTTTGACGCCATCCTGTACTTTTATCAGTCGGGCGGACGGCTCCGTCGGCCTGCTAATGTGCCCCTGGACATCTTTCTTGATGAGTTGAATTTCTACGACCTTGGGAAGGAAGTCATGGCTCGTTTCAAGGAGGATGAGGGCTTTCCCAAGGAGGAAGAGCCGGTGTTGCCTGCCAACAAGATCCAGCGGAGTCTTTGGATGCTGTTTGAGCACCCAGAGTCTTCGTCAGGTGCACGGATCATCGCCATCATCAGCGTCATGGTGATCGTGGTGTCCATCCTCATCTTCTGTCTGGAGACACTGCCCGACTTCCGGACCGATAAGGAGCTTCGTGAGGTAGGAATGGGACAAGGGATGTGTTAGGAGGGACGAAGAGTGTACAATAAACTTAGAATTTGTCTTTGATGTGTGGCCGGAGTCAAGCGTGTTTACGTATTCCAAACTGAATTATTTTCACTAAATTCCCTGTCTCCATCTGCACTGTTTCTGATGTCAGATGGGATTTATAGTGATCAACTGGTAGACTTGCTTGTTTCTAATATATTCTTTCAAATATATAAAGCAAGATTGTGTGAGGAAAGGCTATTGAGTGTTCACTTATTGTACATCATTCTGGTATGTAGGATAATGACAAAAAAGTGGGAAATATTATGTTTTCAAAGAGGGATATCAAGCATATGAAGCTAAATGGCAAAGTAATTTAAAATAATGTGTCATTGATCACATGAAAATGTATGTTTGGGTCTAGCTACAACTTATCTGCTCTTTAATCATTTTCATTGAACTTTGAATCCAAGATGGATGGAGAAAAAATAGATGAGAGCCTTATGTAATTCCGAAACCAGCAAACATCATCCTCTTAGATTTTATGCTGACAGTTCCCCTATAGAAATGTAATATTTGATATTTACTTAAAATATGGAAAACATACATATGCTTTGTGACATTTTATGTCATGCAGTCAACTCAACAGACTTCACATGGTCTGTCTTCTGTCTCTTGAATGGGATGTGTGTAGCTACATGTGAAATAGAAAGCTGACCCCACTAACCAGCAGGTGTTTAGGTAAACACACTGCTGGTGTGCATAGCTGACTAAAGGAGTGGTAGCACAAGAGAGAAACTAGTGGACAATAATGAAAAGGAGGGAAATAGAGGGTAGATTTAAAAAATAGTTGATGGTGTAAATATTTTGGGCAGTGGTTAAATTTGATACACTTGGGGGAGCGTAAAGCGCTATCAAAGGGCAAAGGGCAGGCAATAATATACAAATTAAAGGTAGAAAATGATTGTAGATTAAGTTAGAAATGGACCTATGCAGTAAAGACTCCTTAATTAAATTACAAAGATGTGACGTGAAGAACTAGGGAGATAAGGCAGCACACGATGTGTCCTGTTAACACATTCCTTAGGTAAAGCTGCGCTAGGCTGACGGCTGCTGATTTTTGTACAAGGGGCAAGTGCCAGGAAACGCTTGTGACACTGTAACCCAGTCTCCACAGCAAAGAGTGGTTAGGCTGCCTGAAGATTGTCAATGCGGCTTAGTCGCAGTGGAGGGAGACAGGATAGCGACAGTGAAGACGGATGGGGAGCATGGGCAGTGGTGTAAACCCTCTCGGGTTTCCCCTCGGAGATTTCTGTGAGCTACATATAGTACCAGGACAGCCCTACGAGCACATCAACACATGTACGCCTTTATTAATAACTGCGACTTGCTACCGGGGGAAAATCAAGAACTAGATGAACCTACACAATTGGCTTTTTTGTGGTCCAGTTGATGCATTAGAAGTTTGTTGTGATATGATTGTTTGCCCCAAGCTAAATATTTATCACTAGACTTTAAACAACACAGGCAGAAAGAACTGTTAGTGTACTGTATTTGAGACTGGCACTCTGACAGAGGAAATAGACAGACAGGTGGACAGGCCGACAGACCATCAACCAATAGATTGAAACTCAAAAAAGGAATTAACGTCAACGATAGGCTTGGTAATTCCGTGCCAAATGAGCCCACGGGAGACTCCCATGAGCACAGCATTTGTATTACGTCATGTTACATAATCATAAAGATATACATTATTTTGCGGATTGTGAAGAATATTCTATGATCAGGCTGGACCAAGACAAGGCTCCATGCTTGATCTAGATGACTGGTATGGCACAATCAAAAACATTTTGAAATAAACATCAGGGACTATTATTTGTTCCGTGTGTTATCCAGAAAATGTAACAGTACATAATCTGTCCTGTTTTTTTCTCTCCCTTCTCCAGAAGTACTTCTACAGGTATCACTCCCTAGAAAAGAATGTCTCCATGCACATGCTTTCCCCAGCCAGCGTCTTCCAGGACCCCTTTTTCCTGGTTGAGACCTTGTGTATTTGCTGGTTCTCCTTTGAGCTGCTCATGCGATTCGCCTGTTCACCGAGCAAGATGTACTTCTTCAAGGACGTGATGAACCTCATCGATTTTGCAGCCATTCTGCCATTCTTTGTGACGCTGATCACTGAGTTGTCAAAGGACACAGAGGATGCCCCGGGGGTGTCGCTGGCAATCATCCGGGTGATCCGGTTGGTTAGGGTCTTCCGGATCTTCAAGCTGTCCCGTCACTCCAAGGGCCTGCAGATCTTGGGCCAGACGCTTAAAGCCAGCATGCGCGAGCTCGGCCTGCTCATCTTTTTTCTCTTTATTGGTGTCATCCTCTTCGCCAGTGCCATCTTCTTTGCAGAGTCTGAACACAAGAACACAACATTTGTCAGCATCCCCGATGCCTTCTGGTGGGCCGTAGTTACCATGACCACTGTGGGCTATGGTGACATGTACCCCGGGACGGTCTGGGGCAAGTTGGTCGGCTCAATGTGTGCCATCGCCGGCGTACTCACCATCTCGCTACCCGTGCCGGTCATTGTATCTAACTTCAGCTACTTCTACTGCCGTGAGACGGAGTGTGTGGACCAAACCGAGTACACGCACGTCAACACTTCACTGTGGGAGGACGAGGACAAAGTAGAGGGGGAGGTCGGGGAGGAGGAAGTGGATGGAGAGAGAGAATACTATGTTATAGAAGGCACCTGCAATCCCCTGAATAGAGCCCTGATTGGGGGGCTGTGCGCTGGGCAGATCAGGGAGGTGAACAGGGCCAAAATGTACCTCAGGGAACCCCTGGTGACTCAAGTGTGATTAAGAGTTTAACAACAGGATTACATTCTGGTGTAACCCTGTCATTTGAGGATCGAAAAATCAAGGAAATCTGTAAAATTAAGGATTGAAAAGATTTAAGAGGAATGGCAGACTGACACTGGCATGCAGTGGGAATGTAGCTTTATGTGTAGCAGAATCTCATGATCCCATATCTGGGCTTTGGTGCACATCACACTATTACCAGCAGGGGGAGAGGTTTGACGTTTGACTGGTGTATGAACTAGAGGGCTGTGATGAATTCAAGTGTGCCAAAGCAATGTTTATGAAGAGTTATCTGTACTGTATCCCTCCCATGCCCACACACTTCTAATTCTGAAGACATATATGTTAAACAGTTGTCGTCCTGGTCATAGTTATATATATTTTTTATCCACTACCCGTGACTAGTCTGTGAGTTCATTTGACCATTGGAAAAAGAACAATTGTAACTATTGCAAAGCAGGTTTGATTATATTCACTTTACAGAAAATTGAAACAAAATGAGTGAGATCCCTATTATTTATCATGGCCAAGCAATTTAGTGTATGTAAAACTATATGACTAAATGTCATTTTAGCTTGTGGTTTCTCTTTTGAAGAATTGATACTTCATTGTAATTTGCTTGCTATCAATATAAAATCATGACATCAACTCATATTTTTTTTTTCTAAATTATACAGTTTACGAAATGTATTTGAATTTAGTCAAAAGTATTATGATTTAGTACATCTCATGCTGAATATGTAATCTAAGTTGATAAACAAATGGAACTGCAATGAAAGCCAACACAGTGGTACTGAAACAAAGATTTGTCATTTATCAACCCAGGTTTTATAAGGTCGTAACAATGAATACATCTAGAGTGTACCTATTGTGATGTGTGACTGCTTCTCAATGTTGTGCTCTAAAGCCAATCTTCCTGATGGCTGAAGCTACTAGAACTTCTTCATCCCATAATCTGATCTCTGATTAGATAACATAATGTGTTATGTGAGCCATTCAAAAGCATTGGAAGTGTTTTCGGATAACTTGGAGTTAAAGCCTGTTTGCATTTTTGTTTTTAATAAAGAATATATTTTTTAAATTTTCTTAAGATGCTTTGTGTCATCCATTGTGGTTGATAACCAGAAATGCTGCATTTGATGGCAATCATTTTTTTTCTTCAGAAAAGCAATGTAAAAAAAGTGTCCACACCCTGACCACATTAAAATACATTCAATTGTGACATCCAGTAAAATTAAGCCATCTAACCATATTTGGATACATAACAATTTCTGCCTTTGATAACAATTTATATACTGTCCTGTTGACTGATTTTACTGTTATGTCCACTAGAGAGCAGTACAAATGCATATTTGAACACCATTTTCGAAATTGACAAGTGGCAAATTAAAGGAAAATCCTGAATAAAATGAGTGGAGCATAAACAATGCAGATGCTCGGGCGTAGTTTCCTGTCATGGTTTGGATCCAATTGTCCCTTTAGAAGGGAGGGTGGTAGATATCATTACAAAGGTATTCACAGTGATCCTCTATAGTTCATGGTGAAACATTTCTATGATGACAGAAGTGGTCTCTTCCAGGATGACAATGCACTGATCCATTAGATTGTCCTGACTTCCTTTTTCTTTAAACCAACAGCAAGGTACAGTACACCTATGCAGTGGCACCGGACTGGGGGTAATAACTATATAGGCCCTAACATGTCGAGGGGTCCTAAAATCTGAAAATAAGAAAGATAGCCGATGTACAGGCTTAGAATTGCTCCTATGTCCTCACTTAAATCTTAAATCTTAAATGAAAAAGCATGTCAACCCGATAAGATGGAGACAAATGAATAACCATACATTTATGATTGATTTATCATTGCATATGTAACAGTAAATACAGACAGATTTTCATACACTTTAAATGATTTTGTAAATGTAACATTTTGAAATAAAATTACAAAGAATGTAATACTCATACAGGAGACCTGACTAAGAAACTATGTACTGTATGGTAATGAAAAATGTCATTGCAAGTGTTATTATACATTTTTTATACATCAAAAATATATTTCAATGAACCACCCATCTTTGTATTTAGTGTGCTGTGTTTATACATTTACAGACCCCCTTATGCCTAATTATTTATTTAGAAATAATAATTAATAATCCCTTGCATTTGGCAGGATTGCTTAATCTGGTATTTTTACTGGAAAACCAATGTCATTGGTTAAATATTTACCCCCCCCAAGCTGAGGGGCAGATGACTGGGGGGAAGGTCTGCCCTTCGCGAGCCGTGATGTCATGGTTCCCTTTGAACCAGGCATAAATATTTACGTTGCTCCCCTATATGTTAGGTTGATTTTGTTTACTGTCTTATGTGCTTTGTTTATATTTCTTTTTCTACTTCTGTTAACTCACACGATTCAGTTAACCAATTGATTTTCTTTATTAGTTCTCCAGCTGTTCAGTTTGGATGTGAGTTGTTTGTCACTCATTATTTATTGTCAGTCTGTTTGTGCATGTGGCAGTCATTGTGCTTCAAGAAAAGGTATTATTATCCATTTTGCCCCTCAAGGCTGTATTATTTCACAAGAGTGTTTTCGTAACTAAACATTGTTTGTTTTCCATTTCCTCGCGTTTGTCTCCTTCCTTAATTCAGCACCTCAAAAAGCAAAAGCAAGCTTTGATATTGACAACCAAAGAAAGGGTACTCATACTTCTTGGCTATAAAATTATCAAAAGCCAGAAACAACATATTTTTATTACTTTTTTAATAATTTAGGCTTCAAAACTTAGTAAAATATAAATAGCAATACATTATAGTTTTAATACAACAAATTGAGAAATGAGAACTCTCCTGCATATTGGATAACATATAACATATAAAATTAGACTTCATCTGCCTGGTCAGCTTTGTTTCAATAATGTCTTTACAGTGTTTATACAGAAAGTAAAGAAATAGTAATACAAATCCAGTCAAAACATTAAATAAATAAATATTTGTCCTCATAACACTTTGTCAACTTCCATGGAAAAATGCCTCATTTTGACATAGAGAACTGTGGACTGACCACACCAGAGAGGTGCATACCCAGAGGGTCATCTGAGTCTAGGACAACCCGTTGCTGATTCAGAGGTTGGTTCTCGGCAGTATTTTCTGTCAAACTTCCAGAAACTTCCAAGCTGTTTCTCAAGGGTAGGAATCGGGAGAACGGGGTCCCATTTTGATCTGTGGAGCCTTTTGATGAGAGGGACACAGGACGTCCCTGATGTGGAGAGAGGAAACGGGTGTATCCATCAGCTAGCAGCTGCTCCCTAAACGTGCAGTCAGCCTCTGTGTAAATGCTCTGAGAGAGAAATTATTGAACATTTTGAAGTTTAAAAATCATAATCTATAAATGGTTCAACAACTTTTCTATTTCAAAGTAAAGTGGAAGACTTTTTCCACTACTCACCTGCCCCCTTAACTGGCCAGCACTGTCAATGCAGAGGAAAAGTGATGAGGACACACCCTTGATGACGGTCTCCCCTGATCGAATGGCTCGCAGCTCCAACACACCTGAAAACATACAGTAAATACAAATACAATGTAGGTTTTGGGGTTTGGGTGAGGACTAAACTACAGACTGCCCAGGTCTGTCTGTCTGTCTGTCTGTCTGTCTGTCTGTCTGTCTGTCTGTCTGTCTGTCTGTCTGTCTGTCTGTCTGTCTGTCTGTCTGACACTTACTTTGAGCAGTTTGAGCAGGGCTCCCTAACACACTTCCATCAGGGGTTATCTCCAGAAACAGTCCTTTTCTTTCATTATCTGTTGTTACGTCAAGGAAACAACCATTGTTAATAGGATGAAAATAACAATGCCAACAGTATTTAATGAGCACCAATTTTGACTTTGAATAGGATATGACTCCCATACTATAGGGACGAGAAGGCCCACAGACTAGTGCCCAAATGAAATAAGCCAAGCGCTTAATACCTGTATACAGATGTCTTTCCCTGACTTGATCATTGTAGAGCAGAATAGGGTTGGAGTCAGCGATATAAAATGATAGACAGGGAGGTAGGAGGACTAAGAGTGAGTAGCAGAGTTGGAATATGCCCTCAAAGAAAGACATTTAGAAGAGAAAATATACAAGTCTGCAATAGTTAAAAAAGATGAAATATAATAGAAAATCTGGTTCTATGTTTCTGAATGTCAAAAAACAATTATGCTAATGTCATAAATGAAGTAAATATATTAAATAAAAATGTAATATGATAATATATTTTAAGAAAAAATAGCTGTCTTCGATCAGAAACTTCGCCCAACAATGAAGTGGTGTGCGTCCTTATAAAGCAGTCAGACCAGAGGTTGTAGAGGATTCCTGGGAGTGGTTGTAGTGAATCCAAGTGTGAGAATGAGTCAGGTCGATTCTGGTGAAATTAATGCTGTTTTAGACCTGGAGACTGTAAAATGCCCATGGCAGGATGAACAGAATGTCCTTCTCACCAACCCCCACACCTCCACCACCGATATACGCTTCTATGATGAAATCATCAACTTAGACTCACATTAGTCCCAGTGAACATCACTCCAGATTCATTATGGAGCCAACATCCTTGTTATATGAGCCATGTTACAGTTCCCAACAAGGGGTTAATCTTGTTTGCTTTATGTATATGTGTAAATGTTTTACAATAGAGAACTGGTTTTACAGTCCTATTATTAAAGACCCCTAAACAACCCACAATGGCTGTGCCTGTCATGTTTCCTACATGACAGTCACTAAAAACACCTTCAATGTGTTTTGTAATTCCCAACTCGGCCACCGTCAGTTTCCGTATTGTACCTTCTGTGACATTTTTACTTCATCAGAGGCATTTTTGAAAACTACAGATAGATTCAGGGGAGGCATTTGATTGACTTCCTGAGCTTTATTTGTCCCGCCCCTGAAACAGGTTGACTGGAGAGAAAAACGTCCCTAGTGAATGTGAGAACACAATCTTTCATTAAATACGTTGCTAAATGTGATAGCGTTTGAGAGGGTTATTTTTTCCACAATGGCTAGTCTAATTGACGAAATACCCTAAAAGCTGTAAGATTTCAACTTTGATCAAGGGTTACTGAATGGGTAATGTACAATCATAGCAAAAAAATTGAGCCAGAATACAGCAAAGCATGACCTGGGTGATCTCACTCTGGTGGTGTATGTAGAAACTGTCCAGTCATGATGATGATTACTATCTTCGTTAGATCATCCGAGATTCACATGGACCAATATGTATGGAATGCTTCAGTATCCTGAAAGATTTACTAGCTATACCAGCCTAGTCCAGAGTTTATCACTGGTCTATCACTAGCATAGGTATACAGCTAGTTAGCATGAACTAAAGTGTATTTGTATGTGTATTGGATAAATGCAACGTAAAATTTACAATATCAATGGACGAAATATTACTCAGTCTGAATGAATTGAAGCTAGGTAAGTAATATAGCTGTCGATCACCTTAGTGAGAAGTAATCATTGAAAGTACAGTGCATCTGGAAAGTATTCACAGCGCTTCACCTTTTCCACATTTTGTTATGCTACACCCTTATTCTGAAATGGATTTAATTTATTTTCTCCTGTACAATTCTACAAACAATACCCCATGATGACAATGTGAAAGTAGTGTTTTTGAAATATAAAAAATAAAAAACGAAACAAGCACATGTACATAAGTATTCAAAGCCTCTGTTCAATACTTTGTTGAAGCACCATTGGCAGCAATTACAGCCTCAACTCTATTTGAGTATGATGCTACATGCTTGGCACACCTATTTTTGGGCAGTATCTCCCATTCTTCTTTGCATGACCTCTCAAGCTCCATCAGGTTGGATGGGGAGCATCGGTGCACAGCCACTTTCAGATCTCTCTAGGACATTCACAGATTTGTCCTGTAGCCACTCCTTTGTTATCTTGGCTGTGTGCTGAGGGTTGTTGTCCTGTTTGAAGATGAACCTTCACCCCGGTCTGAGGTACAGAGCGCTCTGGAGCAGGTTTTCAGCACAGATGTCACTGTAGATTGCTGCATTCATCTTTTCTTTGATCGTGAATAGCCTCCAAGTTCCTGCTACTGAAAAACATGCCCACAGCATGATGCTGCCACCACCATGCTTCACTCTATGGATGGTATTGGCCAAGTGATGAGCGGTGCCTGGTTTCCTCCAGACATGACGCTTGCCATTCAGGCCATAGATTTCAAGCTTTGTTTCATCAGACAAGAGAATTTTGTTTCTAATGGTCTGGGAGTACTTCAGGTGCCTACTCCAGGCTGGCTGTCATGTGCCTTTTACTGAGGAGCTGCTTTCATCTGGCCACTCTATCATACAGGCCTGATTGGTTGAGTGCTACAGAGATAATTGTTCTTTTGGGACTTTCTCCTCTCTCCACAGAGAAATGCTGGAGCTCTGTCAAAGTGACCATCATGTTCTTGGTCACCTCCCTGACCAAGGCCCTTCTCCCCCGATCGCTCAGTTTGGCCAGGTGGCAAGCTCTAGGAAGAGTCCTGGGGGTTCCAACCTTCTTCCATTTATGGATGATGGAAGCCATGCTCATTGGGACGTTCAATGCTGCAGATATCTTTCTGTGCCCTTCTCCAAATCTGAGCCTTGATACAATCCCATCTCAGAGGTCTACAGACAATTCCTTGGACTTCATGGCTTGGTTTGTGCTATGACATACATTGTTAACTATGGGACCTTATATAGATAGCTGTGTGCCTTTCCAAATAATGTCCAATCAACTGAATTTACCACAGGTTGACTCCGTTCAGGTTGTGGAAACACCTCAAGGATGATCAGTTGAAACAGGATGTGTAACGTTTCCCCTGGCCCTGTTGCTATGACTGGTGCTTCTTGAACATTTGAGTATCATAGGTTCTCATCCTCTTTTAGTTTTGTGCTCCTTCTAGGTCATGTTTTTTTTATGCTGCCCTCTAGTGGGTCATTAGTGCACATTCAATGCTGGCCTCTAGTGTGTCCCTTCTAGTATGAGTATATCTATGACAGTCACCTCATTAGTGTTGGCAGCTGTGTCTTGTTTTCCACCATGTATTTCCCTATTTAAAGTTCTGAGAGTGGTAACAACCTTGCTGGTCATTGTTTCTATCTGTGTGTCCAGTATTCCTCATTCTAAAGGTAACTTGTGTTTATTCCAAGTTTAAGCTTGTTGCTGTTTGAGCACAAGTGTTTGTGCCTTGTTCCTTTTGTTTGACACCATTGTATGGAGATATTCCTGCCTGAATTTCCTTTTGGGAAGATAATCGTTGGAACCAGTACTATTCTGAAACGTTTGGGTTTTGTTTGTAGAAATATCAGGATCAGCGTGATTGTAATATACCTTCTTAATTTATCACACATCCGCTTCCATTCTTCTCATGGAACCTAAGCGTGATAGAATGACCAGCCTCATTCAGAAAGCAATGTGTGAACCCAATTACCAATCGTCTGGAGCCACATTACTAGCCTCCTTTTGGGAAGATAGTGATTCTGATAAGGAAGAGGGAATATATAACATGAGGTTGTTGGAGTGCTGACTGGGGTCAATTCGCTTCAGACATATGGACCTAGAAGAACCACTGTATGGGGAGAGCCTCCGCCGGGTACTCCAAGAGGCACAACGTTTGGGCATGTATCTCAAGCCCTATAAAGACAAAGGCAACTCCACTCAGCTGTATCAGAAGTCTGTTCCTATACAGAACACCATGGCATTTGTCTCAAAGGTGAGCCCAGTAAACTACTACCTACCAGTCAAGCCTGTTTGTATGCCAAGTCCAGTCAAGCCTGTTTGTATGCCAAGGCCAGTCAAGCCTGTTCGTATGCCAAGTCCGGTCAAGCCTGTAGGTATGCCAAGTCCAGTCAAGCCTGTAGGTATGCCAAGTCCAGTCAAGCCTGTTTGTATGCCAAGTCCGGTCAAGCCTGTAGGTATGCCAAGTCCAGTCAAGCCTGTAGGTATGCCAAGTCCAGTCAAGCCTGTAGGTATCCCACGTCCAGTCAAGCCTGTAGGTATCCCACGTCCAGTCAATCCTGTAGGTATGTCAAGTCCAGTCAAGCCTGTAGGTATGCCAAGTCCAGTCAAGCCTGTAGGTATGCCAAGT
>JACXGM010000806.1:0-36226 GCA_016801145.1 Umbra pygmaea
ACACACACACACACACACACACACACACACACACACACACACACACACACACACACACACACACACACACACACACACACACACACACACACACACACACACACACACACACACACACACACACACACACACACACACACACACACACACACCAGCCATTTCAGAAAATGTATCAATGGTGTCATTATCTTTGGACAGTAAGTTTAAGATGTTATTAGTATACTTTAGAGCCGTAACAATGCAAATACTTGACCTTTGCAGTGACAAGCCTACGAAAGCAGTAAATAATGCATTTCTAGATCTATTAAAAACCGGAAGAAAAAACAATGTATATCAGATGAATGTGTACCCTACTCAGTGATTTGTTGCACACAAAATAATTTCCTAAAGCCCACCCATTAACAAACACTGTGGAAGCACAACTTGTTGGTAGCACTACACATTGTAGGAAATCAGGGTCCCATTTAAATTGCTTTTTCTATTAAAAAAAGTTATCAAATACATGTTCTACAGCTGCTGCAAGCTTGTCACTAAAAGATAAAGTCAATCTGTTTTCACGCTGCAAAATTATACACAGTACACCTTCAATTTAATTCATAGACAGTGTAGATGCTTACCCCATTTACTGGAGACCTTTTGAAAAAAAAGGGGAGTCTCTCTGTCACTGCAACACATATGATGTCAACATCAAACGTCATGCAGGCTGCCTATTAAAAGAAGTTAATATTAGCAGGTCATCTAACATACACTGCCAGTGGTGAATGAGATTAGTGATGCTAAAGTACTTACATGAAACAACTTCTCTGTTTGAGGAAAAACAGCCACTAAGTCATAAGCTTTGTAATCTACAGTTGGTCTCTGGTAAGGGAAAGAAGCAGTCGTTTTATGAATTATGAATAATGTCAGTCAATATTTAAATTACCATATATTGGACTCACAAAGTGTGATGGTTCCGAGGCCACAACTGTCAGTCTGTTTAACACCTTGATTGGTCTAGATTTACCCTGTGTAAAAGGAAGGCGATACATTTACTTATCCAAATGCAGGAAGCAATTTTGTAAATAGCATCAGTAGAAAAATGTATTGCTTAACATAATTACTATACCACATTACCTGCACTATTGGAAATGTTTTAAATAACTCTGAGACAGATTTTGGTTTAACAATTTCCTGTAAACAAAAGCAAAAAAAAAAAAAGTGTTAACAGGGGTGACAGTTAACAGAGCAAGGTAAAGTTAGGTAGTTTTAAAATTGACATTTGGTTTTCCTTGTCAATAGCTATTAAATGAACCATTACAGAGTACCATACTACAAAGCAAGTTTAACATGCCCAGGATTTATTTTCAGTAGCTGGATTCAATAAGCTTGACAACCGCAATACACATTAGCGGTGTCACGACAATGGTTGTCTATTTGTTAAATCAACCCAGGATGTCCCAATCTAGCAATGAGCATGTTCACATAACAGGGCCGTTGTGTGCACCATTTGACCAATCGCAGACATGGATAGATAGATATAGATCTCTCAAGGCTTATCAATATCACTGCCCCATCATTAGGGCACAACTACATCAGACTACAATTACAATAATTTATTCCATTAAAGCAATGTGTTCCCTAGATTAATGTTGATGGCGTGTAAGACAATTTTTGTCTTATTCTTTCAGTTGCAACCCTGGCCTGGCAGTGTTCAGCAGTCTTGCGAGAAAATAAAAAAATGTACAGGGCATGTGTCAATTAATGAATGTTAAAATACTGGGTTGTTCAACAAATGTACTTAAGTACTGTGGCAGTAAATAATAACATGTACATACTGTCTCTACAGTGAAAGGGGATACATTGATGTCGCTTATGTTCTCCGCATAACCCACAGCATACATGAAACTACCTGTAGCAAACAAACGCATGCGTGTGGAACTCTAAGCGCATGACTTTGATGCTTCGCACTGGCAACATACTGGCAAAATAAATAATAATCATACAGCAATATCTCAATACTTTTTTGCCAATATAAATATCGATTCTCAAACTCAAAGATCTATATTTTGTTTGTAGTCAAGAATGCCAAAAAATGCTCATAAATATGGGCATAATTGTCCAGAACACATTCACCAGTCTAACCGTTGTGACAAAGTATATATTTATTTTCCTTTTCTTGAAAGCTGCAGAGCAACAGAAGGTCGTTCCTACCTGTGGCTATTAGACTGAAGCCTCACATTAGTGCCTTGTCATCGACAGCATTGACCTGGAACTGTTGAGGTGTGAGGACTTAGTTTAATTATGAGGCTGCATTCACCTAGCTCTCAATTATAGGACTGTCCATTGATATTCATAGTTATATTCACTATTTCAACTTGCTGCACTCCAGACTGCTTATATTTCTATCGTTTTTCATACCCCTGCACTATGTATTAGGCATTACCTTTCATGTATTGTAGTGAAAGGCAGATTGATACCGGAGCTCCGATGCAGTTCTCAAAGCACAGTGAAAATTAATAAATTAATAAGTCAACCTTTAGGGCAGGCTTAAATTTATACATTACACAAATATAATAAAATATTTTAAGAATTTGCTATTGTAAATTGCTAACTGCCTCTAATAGGCTGTTTTTATTACCATTTTCTCATAAGACAATCCTTCAAATCTATAATATAAATATGATTAGAGCATGAATAACGGGTGCCGACTTATATGTGAGACTTATATTCCAACATACTTTAGTACTCATAAGTAATGCAGCTCATGGCGCATATGCTGCTCTCTGATTTGAGTTATAAGTTTGAATCCCAATAATATGTATTCGTTGACAAATACTTTAAATATTGGCTACATTTAATTTCTCATTCTGACATTAGCGTCAATGAGCATAGGCTCTTCATCTTTCTTTTACATGGTTATATAATTGAATAGTAAAATAGATATCTATTCTCGTTTCAAAGGTACAGTGCCAAAGTAACATCACATGGTCAATGACATCCGAATCTTCATTTCATGAGCTGGAAATCCTCCTTGGTATTGTTGCTTTCTTGTATATTAAGTTTTTCTCTCTGTTTTCATAATGACTTGTTGTAGAGTACATCAACAGACCGTAAATATAATCTTAAATGCATCAGATCGAATTCAGGTTATGGATTACATTTTTTTATCCAACTCAATCAATTTAATCCATGACAATGACTTGTTTTTTCTCCAGCATCCTGAATTAATATATCACAGGTGCGCAGTATGACTGGACAAGCAGAATGAAGGTCAAAAGTGTGAAACAGGAGAGGGACATAAATTCATAGTTTGAAGATGGGGTTTATGTCCCTCAAGAGTAACCATTACACCACGTAGTTCTGAGGAACAGAATGTGAAACAGTGTATTTGTACCCCAAACATGGTGATATTGTTTAACCAACAGGTGTCACTAGAGAGTATTGTGTTTTAAGCCTCGAGTAATTAACTTTTTTCAGCACAAGCCTCAAATGCTTCAGGAAGTGTAGTTTGCCAATCCCTAATGTATTGCGTCCATCTTGTTTTTGGCACTAATTTTTTCATTGCTGCTTGAAGAAAATGTACCCTCTCAGATCAATAAAGTACTTATCTATGTAATGCCCAACACTGTGCCGTCAGAATATACAGTAATTCAAGGCTGTTTGAGCGTTCATCACAGTCTTCTGGCTTTAAGACCAATACTGATGGGGAGTTGGCAAACCTCACTAGATTCACATGCATTGGTTTCATTACACATACACTGCCAATTGGCCACACCGTACATTGTGGGTAATACATGCTAAGCAACTGCTTGACAACAAATGTGATTGGTTAACAGTCTCCTTTTTTTAATCTTAAAGTTAACAGAGGTGTTGATACAGTAGTTAGCATCAGATAAGAAGAGTTGATTCTCCAGCAGGGGGGGTGAGAGGTTCTGTTGATTTATTTCAAGCGCTAAGGGGCCATGGTCAGATATTACAATGAGGTTCTGTTGATTTCTTTCAAGCGCTAATGGGCCATGGTCAGATATTACAATGAGGTTTTCAGAAAAGGTCACATTTGGGAGCAAAAGACGATCCACAAACAAATTATAGTATCTATACAAAAGAAAGAGTGATGTACATGTGAGAACAGTACTCAAATGCCTGTGGATTCTGAAACATCCAGGGGTCTGTACACCCATTCTCGTCTCAGACATATAAAGACATGCTAGAGGGAGATGTAATTCTATGATTAGAGCTGTCCAGAGTCGGATCAATAACACAAATCAGATCTCCAGCAAGTATCAAACGATGGGTATTTGCCAGTGGGATTTTCCCCAGCAACCTATTGGCAAAATCGACATCAAAATAGACATTGGAGCACAGACATTGACCAACAGTACAGGGTGTATGCCAGATGGTGCCAGATAATTAGCTACCTCCCCTCAGTCAGGCTACAAAGACTCATAGAACAAAAATACTGGTATCATATCAGGGGTTCCAAAACCTCTGCTCAAGAACACCTCAAAAAGACCCAAACTTAACTGTAGCCCTTAGCTAATACACCAAATTCATTATTAAGGATTTGTTAATTAGTAGACAATTTAAACTACATGTACTAGAGTGAGAATCTCACCTACTCTGGCAGTGTCAAATAATGTTTCACAAACAAGTACCAAAAATAACTGTTAGGAAACGGACTAAAAGAGCAAAGATTCTTGAAATGATCCAACCTTAAAGAAAAACAAAGAAATGAGTCGCCCCAGCAAGCTAGGCTAAATGGCTAATAGGCAAAAGCATGACTTTAAGCTTCATGCTTCACTTTACTGCTGGTCAAACCCGCTCTGGGCATCCTCAGGCCAGTCATATTGACTCCTTAACTTCATATTACACTTGACGGCATGCTGGGAAGCAAAGAGAAAACTTTAATTTTTTTGTTTGAACTACATTTAACATTGAGGAACTTGGTTCTCTACACTGCAACTTAAGCGCTGAACTCCAGGAATTTTTCCCACAGAAATATAACTATTCTGTGGTTTTCCTTTTCAAGGTTATCTCCTTATCTTGGAAGTTGTGGAACCTCGCTATGAAGCCTCTGGGTTTCGTAAAATCACCTCCCCTGACAAGCAAACTCCAAGGCATAGGCCAATGGCACACCTGATTCAATTAGTCAAAGGTATAATGTGTAGTTGACTAACTTAATCAGTTGTGTCATTACAGGGTGAAAATAAAAACATGGCCTGTCTGGGGGTCCCAGAGGAGAGGTTTGGGAAACACTGGCCTATCCCAATAACATCATGTTTTAGCAGCGCAATTGGCAAACGCATCATTTTCAGCACCAATGAAAGCCAAACACATCAGGGGAATTGTTTCATCCAAAGCTAAGGTATGGCAAAGTGATTGTTTCCTTTGGATCAAAACTTTGTCTGCCAGGTTGAAAACAGTGGTAAACCTGCCCTGCAGTGACAGATTTCATTCATTCAGGAGGTTGAATATATCTGTCAAGTATGCGAGCTTGGTGATCAACTTTCTGTCTGCGAAGTAGTCTGCCAACAGAGATTATATTTAAAATGAAAACAATTCAAGTGGGTCATGTAGCTCAAACACAAGGGTAAGGGCCTTTCCTCTTGACAACTATCTAACTTGAATTGAAGTTGTTTGTGTTTCGCATCCATTTCCCCACAAAGGTATGCAAACAAGCGTGTGTTGAGCGCATGGGATTTGATATCATTTACAACTTTAATCACATCCATCAATACCATGTAAAGATCTGGGGACAATTTCCGACTGGCCAGCATTCCCCTGTGTATTACACATTGAGTAGACTCACACCTTCCGCCTCATCTTGGCCAGGTCGCGATTGCAAATGAGAACTTGTTCTCAATCGATTAACCTGGTTAAATAAAGATGAAATTCTTTTAGCCAGGTTGTGAAGGCCAATCTAGCTTCCCTGTCATATATTCATTCAAAGCCTTGAATATTTCCACTGACGTTGTTTTGATTGGCAAAGACAAAGCATAAGATATCCTCATGTAAATCTTCTTGAAAATTATATTGCACATAGACAAGTAAAATGGCTTTGTTGTCCACATCTGTTGACTGGTCAACCTTTATTGAATACCAGAGCCTTTAAAACAGTGCGTCGATATCTTCAGCCATATCATCAATTCTCCTGGTGATGTTATCTGAAAGTGCAACTTTTACACTTTTTACTGCTGCTTCTAACAACTTGCGACAACTGTCCTTTGTGGCAGGAAGTATTAACTCTTCTGCAATGGTATATGGCGTCTTAGCCTTGGCAAGATGGATAGCCACAAGATGATGCTCGAAAACCAGCTACATTGGTTGATTGAACGGATTTCAACACCTGCTGTTGCCCAATTTGTTCAACTTCTCTCTGCGATAGCAGTCAATTGCTTTACCTTTAAGTGCATAGTGTTTTGTTTCTAAGTGCCGAAGTAGTTTGCATGGCTTCATTCCCTCATTAGAAATAGTTTTCCCACATACAACACAGGGGGTTAGATGCATGCGAGTCACCGGCATCGGCAAAGCCATTTTTTATGTACGACTCGTCATATTGTCGGTTGAAAGAGGATTTCTTTTCTTAGCTGCTGGGGGCTCACCTGTATCTTTGTCACTATCATTGTGCCTCGTGTCTCCAACCGGACTCTTAAAATAGCTCATTAAATTCGTCTGCTTCTTATTACCCATTTTTTCCCGCTTAGCCACACAGTACAAAATTATGCTCACATATAGCGTTATGTCTAGTGATTAACAACAACATCATCATCATCATCATCATCACTCTACATACATTTTAAACAGAGCGTTACTTTTTTGGTACAGACATGGGTAATAGATGCATCAAACACAGATTACCCATTAACAACCGCTATACAACAGATTCCTTGAATCATGCGGCAGCCAAATCAGGAAGCTAAAAGGTTTATTGTAAGCTACCCACAGCCCGGTGGGCAGTGATCTGTGGCCTGGCACCGGTCCGTTGAGAAATTTGGTCCTCGGCCTCCAAACGTGCAACCGTGTTTTTAAGGTTCACTATTCGAGCGCTGTAACCGGAAAGGTGGCCATCAAAACCGTCAAGATGGTTATCCTGTTCTACAACGGCACCTCGACCACCATTCAGGGTTGCAGAAAAAGGCGGAAATGAGGCCATAGCAGCCTCAATGATAGATCATCTGTCTGATCAGGGCAGACAAAATTTCGGATGAGAGTTCTCCTTTTAAGGATTGCCGATCCGCCAGCGTAAACAGGGAGGACTTCGTGCCAACCGAGGCAAGGGTAGTCATCTTCTTGACACTCTGAATCGGCAGTCCATTTGGTTCTTGAATCACGCAGCATTATTTCATTTCATCATGCTTCTTAATAAAACTTTATTTTTGGTTGGGATGGAAATGTGAGGTAAGTGTTTAATTTAACTAAAGCGCAGGAACCTCATTCATTCACAACCTATTGCATTTATAGTAACATGTTGGATTTCCTTCTCCACAAGCAAGGCATCTTAAGTTCAATAACTTCTGCAAAAGTTGTAAAGTGATTATGAATTCTGAATTGGGGAAAGATGGACAAAATCTAAAACATTTATAACTTAAGGCATGGATCCTAGTCCATCCTACTCCGATTCAGAATATATACTTTTCATTGTGACTGCACACTTTTTTAGGCACTATTGAGCTTCAAAACTTTATGAAAAAGGTTTGCTCAAGATTTTGAAAAACAAAAAGCTGTGGATTTTAGTGCGTCCTCCCCAGTTCAGAATATTACATTTTCATGGTCACTGCAACAATTTCAATAAAACTTAAAAACCGGTAGGTTTTACTTCCCTTATTCAGAACCTATTTTTCATATTCCTGGAATGCTTCATTTAATCGTTATTGGCAGGGAAACCTAATGTCCATCATCAGACTAACTTTATCTAATTAGTTCACTAATCTATAAAATTACAGCCCTCTTGATTGCCAAAAACAGAAACACTTTGCTAGCAGCCTACCTGTTTCTTCTGTTGCAAATCAACCACATAATTAATTGCAACTGTGGAGTATCCAACTAAAAGATAAAAACAAAAAATATAATAATTAGTTAGTTAGCAAATTAAGTATCTTCCAGCTAGCGGAAAAGAAGCGCCGGTATAAAAATAGACGAACTGATGTCTGGTATGGTAAGACTAATGGCTTGTACAAATCTCAAAAAGAAATCATAGTTACGTTGTGCTGCGGTTTCAATAACACTCTGAAGTCGTTTCTTGTTGGTTGTGTAACTAATATTCAAGTCCATGAAAACAGCCATATCGCCATGTGCAATGTTGTGACTGACTACTCTTCTACAGCTAAACTGCTAGCATGCGTATTTTATTCTTCTTTAAATTATTTTGCCGGATCGAGACTTTCAAGGTGCAAATACCGCCACCTACTGTTTTGGAGTATGCGGGTCAAGTCACACCATATTTTTTACAGTCTCTGGTCACACCATAGCATATTCACACAACGTCTCGGTTGTTGGTATTTCACATCCTCCAAAACTGTAATTCCCTACAAATCTCATCCTCCCAGCCAGATCCTTTCAACGTTCTTTATCAATTAGGATTTAGAATAAAAACGAGCAAAACTATTCATTGACCCTATTAATCAAAGCATTCCCTATATATACCGTAATGGTTTGTGGGACATGTCGTTTTTTGTTGTAAAGGCCCTTTCTCTGTATCCGGTTTTTGGAAGCAATGCGCAGTCTGATTGGTTCAGTTTGAAAATTAAACCGCGTCGAGCATTGGTTGTTTCTAAGCGAAAATAGAGGACTGTTGATCAATGTTTGGATGAATAAAAACACAACTTGTCTAGAGTGTGAGTTTTATATTATTTTAGAGTTGTGTCATTACACCAGTGGTCGATACATAACAATTACTCCGTTGAAGCATACGTGTTGTGCTTTCTTTTCCATTTAGACACAATGGTAATCTTAGTTGGTTAGCTAGCGTACAGTACAGTTAGCCAGCCTAGTAGCCTAATGTTAGCTTATCTGAGCATTTTCACATCACAAGTATTTGTTTAAAAGTATATAGGACCCCATAGCAATTTTATTTAACTCAACTGTCTTGTCTTTCAGAGTGATGGATACATGTTTGGACCAGAAACCAGAGAGAGTGGGACCTATTGTTGTTGAGGATTTGAAAAAGGATTTGTTTGCAGATTTCTCTGCGATTCCTTCAATTCTACCAAAGGTTGTTTGATTTTCTGACACTTTTGCCATGTCCTCTGTTGGGTCCCTTTTTATTATCACTTGTCTAGTACCAATATACTGTATATATATATTTTTTTTTTTCATCTAAATATAATAATATAATAATAAATTTAATTGATGCCTCCCTATAGGACTCTGTATTATTTGAAAAAGAACATCTGCAGGTCTACCTGAGGATACGTCCCTTCTCAGCAGCAGAGAATGAAAGTGGTGAATCTCAGGTATTTGTTTCAAGTTACAGTACAGTAAGAGGATTGTGGAGCATTATGATTGAACTGCCCACAAATTATACTGATTAAAGTTCCAGTCGGTTTGGTTATTATTACTTTAAATCTATGAAAAAGACCCTTGAATGTTAGAAAAACATAGCTTAGATAAAATCTTTAATACGGTAAGTACTCCTGGGTGAAGGCATTTTGTTCAGTAGAATGGTCGGTCACTGGATCTTTGCTGATACAAAGTAATTTGTTGCCTTGTGCCTTTTTTGTTTGAATACAGGAATGTGTCTCTGTTGAGCCACCAGACACAGTTTTTCTCAGGGCTCCTAGAAGTTCCTTATCAACCAGGCGACAAACCAGTCACTCAGATAGTGACAAACCAGTCACGCAGACTGCCCAAAAATTTCAGTTTACTCAGGTAAGGCCATCTCCAGCTACCTAAGTGCTATTTTAAAAAGAAATGTGCGAGTTGTGCCCATTTGTCTTCAGTGTTATTGACCCCCACCACCTTCCTTAGGTCTATGGCCCTGACACTACACAGAGGCAGATGTTTGATGGCACAGTGAAATCTCTGGTCAGAGATGTTCTTGAAGGGGGAAATTCTCTTGTGTTCACATATGGAGTCACCAATGCTGGAAAGACCTTTACATTTCTTGGTGAGAATCCTTTGTTTTTGCATGTTGTAATTTATGTTTAACTAATAGAAATTCTGGTATGGGTAAGATTGTGGAAAGTCTTTGACAGTTTATTAACAGTGTTTTATTAATGAGACATTTTGTTCCTTTTTTTTTAAGGTTTGCTCCCCTCATTCTGATGCTCACCACACAATAAAAAATTGTGGGATGGATACAGGTTTCTGTTAGACCCTGTTGTCAACTTTTCTTTTTAACCCTTTGTATACATGTACCTTTAGGCCGTGAGAGTGATGGTGGAATTCTGCCAAGATCTTTATACGTAATCTTCAACAACATCGAAGGCAGAGTCTATGCACAGAACAACATCAAACCACATCGATGCAGAGATTTCACCAGGCTCACCAAGGACCAGCAGGATGAAGAGACTACAAATAAGAGAAACCTCATGAGACTGTCAAAAGAGGTGAGGTTTAACAGTTAAATCTTTTCCACAATACCTTGTACTTTGCTTTCTCACTGAAATCAAATTGAGTCTCGTACTACTGTCTTTCTCACTGTTTTTCTTCAGGGGGATTTTCTGAAAAGTTCGATGAGCTCCACTTGCCGGTCGACAATATTAGAGGGTAAGGAATATTTCAGGCTTTGAGTAAATAATGCATTTTGTTAATTTAATAATACTTTGTCTAAACTAATCAGCATTTAAATTTTCACTCTTTAAATCAATGCAAGATCTGTTAATTTGTCAGGTTCCTCCTTGAATGACATCAGTGATCAGAGTGAAGGAGACAGTTTCTGTCTGGACATGGACTCCCACACTAAATACTCTGTGTGGGTTTCCTTCTGTGAAATCTATAATGAGAATATCCACGACCTACTGGAGCCCATTCCAAATGGCTCTCATAGGAGGACCGTTCTTCGTTTGTCCCAAGATATCAAAGGAAATACATTTGTCAAAGGTAATGTCACTTCGATGTTGTGTTTTTTGTTACTTTATACTGGTGCAGCAAGGGGAACTTCCATTCCTAATTTCAGGTGATTCTCTAGTCAAGCTCTTTGCTCTGCTTCTATTTTTGTCTCTTCCAGAAGTTCTTCATAGTCATTTACTAAGGGTTATGGCAGCCCTAAAACAGATTTGTGACATCTGAGTATCCCAGAAGAAATGTTTGATAATCACTGACCTTAATAATGTAGTGTAACTTCATTTGCAGAACTTTTTAGTATATATATATATGTATATGGTTTATTTTGTAGATCTAAAGTGGGTGCAGGTCAACACTATGGAGGAGGCGTACAAAGTGATGAAGATTGGAAAGAAGAACCAGAGCTTCTCCTGCACAAAGCTCAACAATGTCTCCAGCAGAAGCCATAGTATATTCTCCATTCGTATCTTGCGGATAGAAGATGTTGGCGTACCCAGAGTCCACACAATAAGCGAGTAAGCGTCCATGTTATTTTATTCTTCTATAGGCGTTCTCTAAATTGCCCTGTTTTAATAGTCAGTTATATTTAAGGTTGTCGTTGTGTGATCTGGCTGGATCGGAGAGATGTGCAAAGACTCAGAATAAAGGAGTACAGCTAAAAGAGGCTGGCAACATCAACACCTCATTGCTCATTCTGGGTAAATGCATCAACGCACTGAGGCTCAATCAACAAGCCAAGTGAGTCTTTTACTTGTGTACTGATTTATGCTTTCATATACAATATCTGCTCGTGTTTTTTTATGAATCAATATAATGCTCCTGTCCTACTAAAATATTTTCCAGGTTTCAACAACATGTGCCTTTCAGAGAGAGCAAGCTCACACACTACCTTCAGGGCTTCTTCTGTGGTAGAGGGAAAGCCTGCATGATTGTCAATATTAACCAGTGTGCCTCAATGTACGACGAGACGCTCAACGTCCTCAAGTTCTCTGCCGTCGCCCAAAAGGTCTGTGGAAATTTAGGTGTTCATAAACACTCTCCTGAGGACGTCATTCATGTGAAAATGTCGTTAAAGCCATCGAACAGTTTGATTCTGGTCCGCAAGCTGTGGACTACGTCTAGAACAAATGTAGTGGTTGGAGATCCCTATGTGGTGTTTTAGAACTGCTTTTTGAAGGAATCATCGGCCTGTTGTCGGTAAAATGCTAATTTCTCGTTACTTTCTGATTCATCAGGTGGTGGTCCTCAACATCAAACCAGTTCCTGCTATTGTTCCAAAGATTTCTGCCAGAGAGGTGTCCCTTATCATTAACAATGCTGACTGCAAGAACCTCTGGAGTAGGAGGAAGAGCTCCATGGTGGCTTGGGAAACCACCCTGGAGGATGTGCAAGAAGATGGAGACGACGAGGAGGAGGAGGAAGAGGGGGATTTTGAAGAAGAGGAAAGTTGTGAAGAGAGCATGGCAGAGGAAACGGTTTTGGAGGCAGGAGAAGAGGATCAGACCACACTCGAGGAGGAGTTTAATAATGTACGTTATGGTTCCATCTAATAGGTTGATCGAATGTTTCATTTTCATCAATTCTTTCGAAGGTGTATTTTATTGGTTGTTTTAGGGCCAGTTTGCTCTGGTGGAGGAACTCCGGGAGAAGCTTCTGAAGGAGGAAGCTGAAAAATTGACTTTGGATTCTCGCATTCGTGAAGAGGTCACAGCTGAGTTCATGGAACTATTTTCCAAAATGGAAAGGGATTACAAGTAAATAGCCTCAATTCCCCTTCCTTTTCAAAGACCGTTGATCTCTACCATTGACTAAACGATGTCCTGTCTTGTAGTGAGCGTCTTGCCAGAGAAAGGGAGATAATCGAAGAACGAGCAGACAAAAGATTGGAGATCCTGAAGAATTTGGTCAGCAAGAGTGTCAGCGAGTGTGCGACTGTCAGCGGCGACCAGGACATTGCTATGGTAACAGATCTTTTGAAATTCTAAGTCACAATCGGATCATATAGAAAATCAAACTTCACAAATGAAATTGCTCCACGTCTTTGTTAAAATAGCATTAAGTGTCCGTATCGCTTTGTTTCCCGTGACAGAAAGACAAGGTGGTGATCTTGGAGGGGATCGTTGAAGCGATGCGACACGACCTCGTCAGGATCCGGAAGGATGCCGAGGCTGCTCAGACCTGTTTGGTGACGCTGCCCGAGTCTCCCGGTGCTGTGGCCAGCCTGAGGAAGCAAGTGGAAGACTTATCAGAGGAACTCCTAATGACCAAACAGCAACTCAACGTCAAAACCACTGGTACGACTTCTTGTCCTATTATGTCTAACGCACCTGCTCCTTGTAGCTTTAATGTGTTCTCTGTTTCGTTGGTAGAAATGGAAGAAATGAGCATCGAAATGAAAAAATTGTGTGGGCAGCTGGAGGAAGCTAAGGAGGTAAGCCTGGCGTGATATTGATATCGAACACTTAATAACACGGTGGGTTTTTGAATAACAAGTTCATGTTTCTCCATATTTTGAATCTCAGACACGGAAATTTGAGGCCTTAATGGAGATCTGCCGTGAGAAAGAGGACTTGATAACCATGCTGCTGGAAGTATTGGACCAGAATAGTGAGTCTGCAACTGGGGATGTAAGTACATTTCTTACTTGAATTCATTTCATAATATAAGTACAAAATATGAATGTTTTTATCCAGTGGTTTAGTATATTTCAGATCTTAGACACATTGACAAAATAATGCATTTCATAATGGTGTTTCAGTCTAGAGACTAGATGGGAATGGAATGAGAACCAAAAAAGACGTTGTAACTTCTAAAAAAGATCCACGGCACTACGAATAAGTAAAAAAGCCTTTAATAAATAAGCATGGCAATCTAAAAACACAGACGCGTTGCGGCTCGCAGGCCTTCTTCAGGGTGCATTTGAATATGACATTGACAAAGTTCATTTAAATACGAAATGACAAGGGAGGGGTCAGCATTGAACCAATAAACACAGGTAGAAAATACTATGACATGTTCAATAATATTTTTACATAGTATTTATATTCGGTATTATAAATTTATCTAGGACTAATAATAACCCTTCTGATTATTAGATATGGAGAAGCTATAAATCAATAGGGTCAAAACACGCTTATTTTACAAAAAGGGGTCAGGTCTATTTCATCATTAAGCCCAGGAGGGGCAATAGCTCTCAAAACATAAATCCAAAACGACTCTCTCTGAAGGAGGCATTTAAGACGATCTCTTCCTCTCTTATTAATTGCAATTTCTTCAATTACCATAATTCTTAAAGACTGCATTTTTATGTCCCACTGCGTGAAAATGTACAGCCATAGGATAATTTTCATTTTATATATAGATATACCCGTAACGCCAATGCAGCACTGTTTCTATGAAGTTTTTTAGAGACTCTCGGTATTGAGTTTTGATTGCCCTGCTATGCCACTGTCTATTAGGACCCTGGGTCTGAATGCCCCTGGCTGCCAAGGTTAAACCACTGATCTGTCTATGAGCAAGACAGTTAACCCTAATTGCTCTCACATTGTTGCTGTACATAAGAATAGGTTCTTAGCCGTCTTACCTGTTTTTTTTTAAATATAAAGTAAAATAAAATAGTATTTTAATTTGACCTGCGGGGATATCATATTGTTTAAATTATTATAAAGTAGACTTAAATCAGGTCAGTGTATGCTGATTGAACCAAGGAAGGGGTGGAGTTAGTAAACTTTTTTTTTGGGGAGGTTTTTTACATATACACACATACATTTTTAACAGTAGGAAGCATAGACTAGACAGAAAGGCATGTAGGGGGAGACAGTGGCTGAGCTCAAACTGTGTTCCGGAGTCAGGAGCTTAGACCACTACAACAACTCTGACACAGAGCTAGTTGACTTGTTTTATTACAGCTGGTGACATTTTTTTAAATTATCATCTGACATTTGATGCAGACATTTAACTTCACAGAAAGGACTTCCAGTGTATGCAGTGCTATAATTTACTCAGGGAAAGTATTTTCCTCATTTCAGATTCTCTTTTTTTGCAAACATTTGTGCAGACAACTTTATCAGTATTCAGAACATTTCATTGTCAGACTGAAATAAATATATATATTTTTGCCTTAATTCAGAAGGCAGTGCTGGTTGCCAATGGGGTATTGGCAAATATACGCTTATAGTATGGACTAAACTGAACCTTCTGTGTATAATAGAAATAAAGGTAAGTAATTATCAGGCAGGGGGTCCCGTTTGGCCTAGTGGGTGCATTGCAGGACAGTCTAAGTCACGATGCTCATGGGTTCGAGCCTGACCATGGGTTCTCTGACTATCCCAGAGCTTCCTACACGAGGCAGCACAAAATGCTGCCCGGGATTTGGGTTAGATGAATCAGATTATCTATCCTACCATATTGCTCTCCAGCAACTCCTTGTGTCCAGATCAGGCACCTGTAAATTAAATTTGGGGAAGTATAGTCAGTGAACGTTAATTACCCCGTGCAGTATCCGACTAAATGCATCAGTGTTGGGTGAATACTGCGAAAAGAATTGGGGTGGCTCAGGGCAACATGTGGTTGGATGAACCATGTGTGCGCCCCCCGTCATCCCACAGATCTGTACAAGGAGTTACGGAAGCACCTGACAAGGCAGGATTCAAGAGGGAATTGGGAAGAAAATAAAAAGTTATTATCAGGCCAAGACATATTAAGTGCCTTCTGGTCAATAACCTTGACATGTGCACTGGAGTATGCATGCCAATGTTATGACTGTTAAAGATGTGCTAAATGTTACATCTGAACAAGTTTTCATGGATATTTAAAGCTATAGGTCACCTATTAAAGTGTATTTTATTAAGAATAATAGTTTGTAGTACAGCAAAAAAAATATTTTTGGTGTGGACTGTGATCCCTTCCAAAACTTACTGCAGCCAACATGCTTGTATTTTATTCTGATGTAGAAATAAAGAGGAAAATTATACTGCAACTCATAGTATTTACCGTGTATTAACAGTGAAGCATTGAGGTGTTAGTGTGATTATGGAAGAATAGTAATAAAAATCTGAGATTAGTAAAGAACTACAGGTAGGGTTTGCTTTCCGTCATGGTTGCAGAACCCACTGCTGACTGGAATGATGCAATTAATTTTACATAGCGGAATAAATATTAAAATGTTTCGTATTTGCTCACTCCAATTCCTTTTATCTGATGTTCGCTTTTGGCTGAACATCTGGTTACATTCAGCATAAAGTAAAAAAATTGCAAACATAACGACAAAAAAATAAGGAGGTGAATACTTCCTCATTGCAACTTTAATCCACATGAGAATGGCTGAGTATCGTAATATACATTTGTGTTTGTTTATGTCAATAGAGTGCTTTGGTGGACTCGATCAAGCAAGAGATCCTGAAGTTGAAAGAGAATAGTAAGCGTATGATCCAGGGCAGTCCCAGTGCTGAGGAGGGCAGGAAACGTCATGCAGCAGGCCTCTCTGATCTTGATGGTCAACCTGCCTTTAAGAAAGGTATTCACACATTATCTGGGTGCTTCTTGTATCAGCTAGTCGTCTGTATATTACATTATTTGTTGTACAGTTTTCTGAAAATCTTCTGTTATCACTCCTTTTTCTTACTAGGGAATGAACGTCTCATTCTAGCAGACAGTTTGGAAAAACTTCAGGTGGAATGTCATCATAAAGACACGATAATCTCACAGTTCAAAGAAGAACACAAGGCAATGGTTCAGCAGTTGGAAACATTCAAAGAGGAGATTAAAATAAAGTCTGAAGACCGCAAGCAGGAGAGGGTTTCCCTGGAGGAGACGATACAGAAGCTCACCAATGATCTGGAACTGCAGATCGATGAATGTGAAGCAGCGGTGGCGTCGCTAGTGAGAGAGCGTAACGAGACGGCCAGGCTTTCCAAAGAACACAAAGCACTTGTTAATGGCATCTTTCAACTCCAGGAGTCATCACAAAAAGCCGAGACCTCTATGAAAACTCTCCAAACAGAACTCACCGCACAGACGGCGAGGTCCGCTGAGCTTTTAGAGGAGCTTGAAGCAGCCAGAGCTCTACTGAAGGAACTCGAAGATGAGTCTGGCCAAAAATCCAAAACCATAGAGTTCTTGACGTTGCGAACCGAACAACTTGGGAAGGAAGTGGATGAGCTGAAGGTCTCTTCAGCACAGACGAACAACTCCAAATTCCTTGATGTCATAGATGGAATGAAAAAGGAGTGTGAGAACATGGTGCAGAAGTCATTCCTCAAGAGCCAGCAAATCGCCGGCCTTGAGCAAGAGCTCAGCCATGTTAGGGAGCAGTTCTCTGGACAGGAGGAACTTTGCAGCCAGCTGAGACTTGAGCTAGAGGCCCAAGTTAAAATCCAGGGCAGTGAAATTGCAAAGAGTTGTTCTGAACTCGAAAAAGTGTCGAGTCACTTGAAGGAGCGAATTGTGACCTTGGAGGCGCAGTTGGAGGCCTCTGAAGGCAGTTCTGAGAGGGTTGTGAAATTGCAGACGCAGCTGGCTGAGAGCGAGGCCCAGTGCAGAGCTCTGCGAGATCAACTTGAGACGACTCAACAGAAACTGGCCCGGGTGGAAGAGGATCACCAAAATAAGTCTAACAACAAGGTGATTGAAGACGTGCGTCTCGTACAGACAGAGCAGGATGGTACACCGACCGAACAACAACGAATTCTGGCGGTGTGTATATGTGTATATAACAAAATGTTGTATAAATTTTGCTAGGATTGTCTAGGAGTTATTTTAATCATGCAACCAAAACAGGCTGGAAACTCAAACCTCCAGCATTACTGAGCCATTATCAGATCTTTCACATTTTTCAAACCTAGTCCTATGAAAATATGTCAGATACAGGAATATCTTTTTAACTGCAATGGGTTAAGAGGTAAAAAATGTATGTGTCTGTGTGAAATGGGATGGAGGTAGACCCAGGGTGTGGGAATTACGGTAATCAATCCCTCTGTCTGGTAACTGGCTAATGAGCAGCAAGAGATGAAGAGCGGGCTTGCGAAGGAGGGATCCAAAGGGTCAGCGGTGGAGGAAAGCAGTCAGTGGTCGGCCCTGGAATGGATGAGTGAGTGTTCAGAAGAGATCTCTTATGGTCAGCTGCAGACTGAACAGGTATTGGGAACTACCGGTACTTGAATGAGTTAACCATTTTCATCAGCAGGTATTAAGCTTCCATGTACCTTGGTCAACTGGCACATTGAAACATTTGCCTTTATTTATGGAAGGTGCTGTGCTCACATGCTCCTGATCTTTCCGATGAGAGACAGAGGGGTGTGGCAGGGGTTTCATACCAATGACAAATAGGGGGTTGATAGCTTCTAATGTGGTCCACTTTCTCCACTGACAAGGAGAGGTGCTCTGCCTTGTGACCAATCACAGCACGCAATCTTCCAGGCACATCCAAATCACCTTGACAACTAGTTTCATCAGGAAACTAAAGTGGTTAGAGTTACTTCCCTTTAGTTTTGTGGCATTCGTTTGAACTTGAAAATCACATTTATATGATATATTTTAATAACTAGATAGCGAAGAACACATCCCGCCTTACTGAGTTTATGTTAAAGCTGTCAAAATAACGTGTTATTGCACAGGGTTATATCTGTCATTGCGTCCCCCATCCCAGTCTCCCTACAAAAAAAACAGCAAACGAGAAGGCCCGTGGTGCATTGTGGGTAACGTCGTTGTTGGTTGAGGAGAGAGAGAGGGCGAAGCATCACTTCAGTATGAGGTTGGATTAGAATGTTAGATGACAAACTAAATACCCTAGTTAATTCTAAGACCTAGCTTGTAGAATGGTATGTTAGTGCTTCTTTTAGTTAAGCCTAGTCCCTATCAAAAATATCACGTTTCCACCAAAATATTACGTTTTCAGATTTAACAAACAACTTCCATATTTTGGTAATAATAATACAGCTCCCACTGATTCTTGTTTGTAGATCTGTACCTCCCTTCACTACCCTATGCAATGCCTATTATTCAAGTAGCCTACCTTATGCATTTGGGTCCCCATTCACTTAATTTGTCATTTAATAAAGATACGTATTTGGTCATTTGGTCATAATGATACATATTTGGTCATAATGATACATATTTGGTCATAATGATACATATTTGGTCATAATGATACGTATTTGGTCATAATGATACGTATTTGGTCATAATGATACGTATTTGGTCATAATGATACGTATTTGGTCATAATGATACATATTTGGTCATAATGATACATATTTGGTCATAATGATACATATTTGGTCTTAATGTTACATCTTTGCAAGCTGGCCTAGACCCAGTTTAACCCCACTTAGTAAACGTGAGCTACTGGACAAGACCATGACAAGGTTTGGCTCAAATGACTGCAGATAAAGAAGCTACATTTTATACTGTAGCCTCATGGAGCAGTGACTCTACATGATGCCTTGATCAAAAGCACAGTGGTAGGAGATGGTAGAATTATGGGATCAGAAACCTTGGATTTCAGTTTACTTGAGCTATTTGAGGGCCAAGATTTAAAAGGCCATGACAACCTGGTTTAATGGACCACCTTGGAAAACGACAGCTACTGCACCTAGTTAATTCCTAGTCAAGCTTTAGTTTACAATAGGCCTCTTAAGATAATTTACTGCTTTAAAACTGAAAGTGGGTTATATAAGGCCAATTTTGAACATCTTCTAAAACTGCAATTAATCGTGACTAACTACAGAAAACAATGAGATTAATTGCAATTATTTTAATTGTTTGACAGCACTAGATTATACACGTCTTTGATGAGAAGCTTGTGTTTTTTTATAAAAATTAACTTTCATTTGAAAATATTGCCGTGAAACTAAAGCATAGTCACACTAACTACTTTAGTGTCAAGTAGCCTTCTCACGAAACTATCAAGCATAGTTTAAAGGAATGATCTAGACCCCTAAACACCTCATCATTGTGCCAGTCATGTTTCTGACATGACAGTCATTAAATACACCTTCATAGCACGCTTGGTAATTCCCAACCCAGCCACCGTAAGAATTCCAAAAACCTCTGTTTACATCACCGCAACGTAAAAAAAAAGAAAATAATAAATGTTCATTTTTAACACGAGTCGATCTTTGAATCAAGTTGATAGAATAAGACAGGACAAATCCTGGTATATATCAGGAAGTCAAATGCACACATCTTGTTTTTTTAGGTTGCAGTGACGTAACCAATGTTTTTTGGAAAACTTACGGTGGCCGAGTTGGGAATTACAGAACGTGCTGAGAAGTTGTGTTTGGTGACTGTCATGTCAGAAACCGGCACAAGGATTTTGAGGCGTTTAAGGGGTCTAGAGCGTTCCTTTAAGGCTACATTAGGGTTGTGGGGTGGACTGTGGTCACCAGGAAAAGTTTGTGAACCACTGACTTTCACTGGTATAGTCACATGATCACCCCATTCAAATTCTGAAGCTGCAAAAACTATTTTTTTTTTAAAGTGATCTTACACTGTTGCATTATCACAATGCCAAACAAAATTACATTTAGTCATGAAGCACGTGAATTTCTTTGATTTATTTTGTCATTCTATTGTAGGTTGGCTTGAGTTTTCCTGTTGCAATGTCCATTTTTGTTTAATGGCTTCACTTTAAGTAAATATGGTGTAATTCATGGTTGACTCAAGTCATGTCTGACTTGAGACACAAACAAAATGTCCCTGTTACTTTAATTCTAAAACATTTGACATTGTTTCCAACCAACTCAATATTTTAATTTGTCTGTTCAGAACATATTATTTCAGTACATTTTGCTGTTCACCCAGGTTCTCTGGCAAATTTCAGACATGCAGTTTCTTTGTGATAGTTGAGCAATTTCCAGAATATCTCACCATAGAAATGTCTGCATGATGTATATTTACAGGAGATTTCATCAAAGCAGCATTCAGAGAAAGAAGATTGTAGAGAGGACAGTGTCTGTCTGGTTGACGCTCTCAAGTTGGAAATGCAGAAATTCAAGGAGAGGAATGCAGAGCAGAAACACAATCTCACAGAATCCAAAGAGCACTCCAACTGCCATACACAAGGGGTCAGTATATATCAAAGAATCAACTACAGGAACTAGTTTCTTGCGTTTCTTTTCAGCCACAATATTTAATTAATCACAGATGTGTTGAGAGAAATAACAGTAAATAAGACAACTGGTTGTTACATTTAAATGCAAAGTATCATCTTTGATTAACAGAACAGACCAAATGTGTGTCTGTAGGACCCCTTGTTGAAAGTACAGCTGAAAGAAGTGGACCTCGTTGTGTTTGTATCTATATGTCAACATAAGCTTTTACCAGTTGAATGTATACAAAACAGACATATTGTTGTTTTATATTACAGAAATGTTGTCACAATACATGTAGTCTCATTCCCAGACATCTCTGCCGAATTTGCAGAAGGCCTGGTGGACTGTCATTTTAAAAGTTGCCTCTGGCTGTCGCCCGAAATTAGCAGCACCAATCAATCTTAAAACTTGTACTATCAATCTCCCACTACACCCTCCCCTATATGTCCTGTGCGTCACTGTTGGATTTAGACACGCCCTGTAGTGTTATTATTTGGTAAATTTAAATGATGACAAAAAATCCCTGCCTCACAGCCAATGTTGAGAGTGAAGTGTTCCAGGCTCATATGCTATGTGTAAAATGAGCCTGGGGATGAGGTTACATGGAAATTAGTCTAAATGTATACTTATTGCCAAAATACATTTCTGGAAATTGAATGATGTCTGTGTTGTTAATGTTAGTGTAAGGTGCTCTGTGTAGAATTTCACTGAGTGAAATCAAAAAGCAGTAGCACATGTATTTCATGATATTTAAAAAATCGGAAATATTGGTTTAGATGGTATAACGAGTTCTTATACTGCAGATCTTATTTTGCCTTTTGAACAGGAATTGCAATTGAGGATATGATGATGTGTTTTTGTAAAGAAATTTACTGCCCTGTGTAAGGAATCATCACACCTACATCCATTTTTAAGATTTTTGCAATATCAAGAAATACAGTTTTTACAGCTTTTGCAAGCTGGTCACTTGAAAGAGAATGTCGTTCTGTGGTTATTGCTCAAGTTCTTCAAATTGCCCTTTTGGTGATAATTCAAAATACATCGTTTTGAAACAGTTATTTGGTGAACATCATAGAACAAGCCTTTAAAATTTGGTGAATGTGTACACTTCTGAATATACTGTATATACATTAGCATCAATTTGTAAGACAGCAAGTAATTGTAGATCAGGTGAAACTGAAATGAAAACTGGCTTTACAGAGAAATATGTGATCCTGCATCCTGTTCAGAAACCTGATCTATAAACATTATGGACTTTATAGTGCCTGTCCTAGTCTTTCCAATACTATAACATGCAAACAAATCTCTTTTGGTCTGTATTGCTTCTTTAACAGCTTATCCTCTTAGCACTGTGTGCCAGCTGTGTGTGGGACAACTAACTCTTTCAGAGAGAAAGAAGATCTATGAAATGTGATTGACTGAAATGCAATTTTTTGAGACTTTGCTTCCTACTCTAAAATGGCTAGACTTGATGTCATTTTCTACACACAGAATAAAATGTGCGCTCAGGTCGAATCAGCCAGATGATTGTGTGCTAGTTATTTTTTCTGCCTTCAGCTTGTTTTTAATTGTCGCCCATCTGCCTGGACAGATGCTGGACGACTCCAAGGTGTCTACAGACAGCAGGCAAGAGAGGCGCTTTCCCAAACCAGAGCTGGAGATCCAATTCACCCCTCTGCATCCCAACAAGCTCCATGTCCGGAGGCCAGGAGGAAATGAGTCGGTGACCGTTAAAATCACCCGCTCCGCCAGGAAGAGGAAGAGCGATGAGATGGAGAAGGTGTGTGCGTGAGAGTAATAGAGAGAAGGCTTTATATTCACAACCCTTGGCCATTTTGAGGCCATAATTTATACATGAGGCTACGTTGGAATTTGTACCGTCATCCAAAAAAACAATTTATTCTAAATTGCTGTGCAATTCAAAATGAGAATGTATTAATTGCTTATGTATTCTAAGCTAAGTGTTAGTGTGTGTTAGTATGTTTGGCAGCCATGACAGCTGTGAATCGTTTGGAATAATGCGTCACCTTAATAACACTATAATGATAGGAAGCATACAATTGATTAAGGCAATTTCTGGACCTTGGCCAATTTGTTTGGGAATCATTGATAAAAAGCCATTTTCAAACCGTGGCTCATATTTACTGGATGTAATGGTGGAGACGTGGAGTTTGCCAGGTGTCCCGTGGTTAGCTTTTTTCCCAATATGTTTTCGATTCCTTGTTAAATTAATTACTTCTATGTTTATCTTATTTGTAATGTATACAAGGCATCAGTAAACTTGTAGTCCTCCACTTTTGGTGTTCATGATGAACTGCATTAGGGCTGGGCAATGTCTGACTTTACACATAGTTGGGTGGACATGTACAAACATTGTCAAAGGAGTAGTCTTTTTATATCCATTAAATTGGCGTTCATTATATGTGCTACTAGGGGTGAATTTGCAGGAAAAACGCACCTACACTGTGTCAACGCGCATACATTCAATCAATTGAAATGCTGCAAACGAATACAGCTGTCAGTAATAGCTGTAAGAATACGGTTGGCAGGTTGCTGAACCCAGTGGAAGATTTTAATTAATGTTTCAAACAACGGATGGAATGCAGCATGAAAGCACACAAAAAATACTCAAACTCATGAAGCTAGTTTCAGAAACTAAACAAACTTTGAAACATACAATGAGCGACAAAGCCAATTTGGGTGACAGAGTGAGCTATACAGTATAAACATAATTATGACAGTGGGAATAACACATGTCTGGTAGCATTTGGTTGATGACCGGGTGTGTGCTGAAAAGGGACTTAGTGTAAAACATTTTCAGGCATGCAAACTCCTCACCTTTCGGTGAAATTCACCTTTTTGAAACCAAATTGGGTCACCTCACCTACGTGATTTTTGCAGATCCGATGAGAAAATATTTGGGGGCGTGTCGTGGCCATGGGCAACACAGCATTTTACCCGTGCCTCGCAACTTTACAACTGGAACCAATTGTCACTCCTAATGCCTAAACCTCAAAGCCAATCAGAGGCGGAGTGGGGAAAGGTTTTTTCAAAGTCTGCAACACTGAGCAGTGATGTTGATTGGATATGGTTTTTATGGTTAAAAGAACAGGACATTGTTTACAAGATCGCAGATTCTACATTGATCTAACCTCTTATTTTTGCTCTGAAAGTGTGTTTAACTTTAGGATTTACAAAATTGTCTTCCAGGGGGAGCATGCCCCCAGAACCCCCTAGAGGGTCAGGGGTTCACCGTATCTTTCTCACCTTTTTTATCCCTGACCTGTTTGCATGCCTGCATTCTACAAGTTATTTAAATGTTGGTCTTTTGAATGGCAAGTGGGATGCATTTTATCAGCTTGTTGCACTGTAATGAAGGGAGTTATAATAAATAATCAAATGCCATGTTTGACACCATGATGTCATCGCTAAACAAATTTAACAGTAGACACTCTCTTTAAGTGTATAAAATTATAATTACGCTTACCTTATGAAAACGAATTGAGCCATAAAATGTACTAGCCTTCTAAATTATTCAGTAAATCTATGTATTATTCTGGCCTCTTATGCCTACTATCCGACTATTTCAGTCACTTGAACTGCTTTTTGATGAACCAGAAACGAGAAAGGGAAAAAACTTTTTGTTGTGGGGAAGAAAAGCGCTTTGCTCTTCCTGAGCCTAATTTGTTTGTGTGCTACTTTGATACGCAAACACTAGTTTTCTTTATTTTAAATGTAGTATGCTGTACTGTACATTTAGTTTTTATAGCTCTAGTAATTTCAGTTGTTGTAACAACCCAACATGACTCCCAATGGCATTTGTTTATCTTGCAATCCTGTTTTGCCGTGTTCTCTCATCCCTTCTCCAATATAAGGCTATACCATGTTTGCAGAAGTACTTTCTGAAATGGAAGGCTATTCCACAGAAATATATATTTTTAATCATTAAAAGGCGGAAAAAATCTGTTAAATAAGATGTGACAGATTTTGTGCTGCTTGGTGAAAGCAGCGGTTTCAACAATACATTTTCATTGTTTTCTTGCATTATTTCACTAGCCTAACACATTTTCTCGACTATGGCCTATAGCAAATATGAAAATACCAGATTAGGCTGTTTGACATTTTAGCTAGCTCACTGCACTGCACGTTTGTGCGCCGCCAGATAAGGCAGAGCGAGTCGAGTTCAATTTTAACAAAAGAACGTTTTTGACATCGTCACGTGGTTGCCATCGAAGATAGCTGACGTTGAGAGTCGATGTAATCATCCTATCGCACAGCCCTAAACTGCATTACATTTTGATGAGCTATGCCAAGTTTAGAAGTTAACAACAGTGCTGTTTTGAATGAGTGGGTAGCTTCAAGTGGCCTACATGGTCTGTGCTGTCAGTTTGCTGTGGAGGAACCTGAGAGTCCTGCGCAGAGCTATGACCTCAACTCCATTGAACACTTTGGGGATGAATTGAAACAGTGATTGTGAGACAGGCCTTCTCCTCCAGCTTTAGTACCTGGCCTAACAAATGCTTCTTTGGCAGTATGGGCACACTCTAAAATCTGGTGGAATCCTTCTCAGGTGCCGGTTCCTATAGCCATAATGGGATGTGTCTCTTTCTAATCCTATCATTATCTCTTATGTTCTTTAGGACCCTGTGGAAATTGAGAACAAGAAGAATATCAAGTTCAGGGGGAACATCAGATTGAAGATGCAAGTAAGAGAACCTAGATCCGATGTCTCCATCAGTTCAATAACAAGATACCAGTAGATGGATTCTCTCTTAGCAATAGCTCCAGATTCTTTGTATTTTTGTCTTGTGGCAATTAGGTATGAAATTTCACAAGGTTGCAATAGCGTTCATGTTAGAAAAGGTTGGAAACTCCAAATAGACTGTCAAAATATTCCTCAACACAATTGAATGCTTCTAGTAAATTCTGGCTTCTGTTTATTTAATGTAAGCAGTCACCAACTTTAAAAGCAGAACAGAAGATGCAAGGGACACCAGCAAGTCTGAAGGGCAAAAAGGATGGAACCCTCCAGAAGATTGGAGATTTCATCCAGAGTTCCCCGACGCTGCTTGGGAGCAAAGGTGAGCTAGATTTGGGGGTTTCCTTTAATGATGTCAACGTTCTGCCCACACAAACATTTAGTTTTTCTCTGAAATATTTACCAAAATGTAATTTTTATTAAAGTTTTAAATGTCAAAGTTTTAAAATATCAAACATTGACATTTCATTTTGCATTCGTAATTCTGTAATATGAGAAAATTGGTCAGGGATCGGAATATTCTTTCAAGGCACTGTCTATGTATGTACATATTTTTTATACGTATAAGTAGAACCAGGTCTCTGTCTATCTAATAGCTAAGACAATTATGGAAATTGTAAGTGGAAGATCTACTGGTCGGGAAAAAGGCACAGTAGTGAAACCGAAGAGGGCCAAGAGAAAGTTGTATAAGACAGACATCTCCTCTCCTGTGGACATTCAGTCTCCTATTGTGAGTATTAACTGATTTGCACCTTGGAAGCTTTTATGTTGTTTAAAGTGAAAATGTTTTTGTCTGGTGGAGATTGAAATAAAAGAATCATGAACATTAAATGTATTAGAAGGGTTTCTGGCCATTACAACCAATGCAATTTTACTTAGGCCTATTTATCAGAGATTCCTTTTCAGTGACTCATAAAATAGTGAGTTTTTGCGGTTCTCCCCCATGAGCTTAGAAACCCAGACCCCTGGTAGTGCAGGCTCCATGCTTTACCTGCTGAAACACTTGGGCATTGACACACATTCTACAAGTTTCTGAAACTCTGTTTAAGGGTTGCAAAACCAGTCTTTCGCACGTAATTTAATAAGTTGGTTCTGGTTGACGGTGGTGGAAAAATGTAATCTCAGGAGTCTCCTGCATATCCCATAAGTGTTGGGCTGAGGTCTGGTGACTGAGACAGCCATGGGATATGTTTTACATCACTGTCATAATCACACCGTTTAGCAACCGCTCATTCCATTATCATCCTAAACGAGACCACTTCAATCAGGAAAGAAAGACATCTGTGAATGGATGATTGCTCAGAATGGCTGTGGATGTATTGGCACTAACCTTGCCCTGTCAGGGGTTCAATCTACCTAAACCACATAAGGAAAACACAGCACACTATCACAATTATTTACTCAAATGTAACCTTGATTTGTGGTCATTCTGTAGGATAAATCATTTAGAACCCCATTCTACATAGGCAAGTAAAAACAGAGGAAAAGAGGCACATAAAGGTATTTTGGGATTGAACGAAATAATGGAAAATGACTGTTACTTTAAAGTAACTAAATCACAATTACAAACACGGCAGCAGAGGACATTAGGTTGATGGCTAATTAGCAGTACAGTTGTCAGCTATTAACCTGGTCTGACAATTGGCACCAGGATTTTTGAGTATTCAAATCAACATGAGACAGCTAACATTTCCAAAAAGGCCCAAATACAGGTAGACTGTGTCCGAATAGATGGAAGATACTTGATTCATCCCCGCGGAGAAATTCGAGTGTCCAGCAGCTCACAAATAAATACAAGATCTCATACACAACACTGTTCCAATAATAACAATAAATAAAATGCAAATGCGTACACAAGAGTTAGAAACAAGATAAGAGCAGCATGATTACAGCTAATGAACACAGCCCAGGTCTGCTCTGGTCTGGTATAGTGGGGGGGCGGTTAGGTAGTGTTAAAGAGCCTGATGGATGTGAGGACAGAGGATCTACTGAACCTCTCTGTCCTACAGTGCAGCGAGAGCAGACGCTCATTGTAACTGGTCCTCTGTCCAGCCAGGACGTTGTAGAGGGGGTGGTTGTCATTACCCATAATGGTGTGCAGTTTTTTTACGCCCCTCCACCACAGTTCAGAGTCTAGTCTTCTGCCCAACACTGAGCTGGCCTTTTTGACCAGCTTATCGAGTCGTTTTTAAACAGAGCATCCGTGTTAGCGGACCAGTTAAGCTTGCTGTCCAGGAGCACACCCAAGTACAACCTCAATGGCCTCTCCCTTTATGCAGACCGGCTGACAGGTTGGCTTTCACTTCCTAAAATCCACCACCATCTCCTTCGTCTTGGTGGTGTTCAGGAGGAGACCGTTTCTACTGCTCCGGTCACAGAAGTCCTCCACAAGGACCCTGTACTCCTCCTCCCGTCCACCTCGCACACATGCCACAACAGCAGTATCATCCGAATACATCTGAATGTGGCAAGACTCAGAGTTCTACCTAGAGTCAGATGTATACAAAGTGAACAGAAACAGAGCCAGGACTGTCCCTGTGGAGCCCCTGTACCGCATGCTAGCGACCCAGAAACACACTTCCCTAGCTTGACAAACTGCAGCCTTGATGTTAAATAGTCCATCATCCATGTGGTCAAGGAGGGGGCCGCCCCTATACTTAATAGCTTATCTCTGAGTATAAGGGGCAGGGTGGTGTTAAATGCACTTTAAAAATCTAAGAACATGATCCTTACATAGGCACCAGGCACATCCAGATAGGCATAGGCCCGGGGCAACATACTGCTATATGTTCCTGGTAGGCAAACTGAAGGGAGTCTAATTCCTGTGCAACCTGTGGTATTATATGGCGGAGGAGCAGCTGCTCCAGTCTTCATAATGTGGGAGGTTAACGCCACTGGCCTGTAGTCATTCATCTCCACCGGGCATCCTATTTTGGGCACTGGTACGAGACAGGATGTTTTCCACAGCACCTGTACTGTAGACTCCGGTTGAAGAGCTTCTGGCGAGGCTCCGCTAAATGAGCTGCGCAGCCCTTTAGTAATTTTGGACACACCGTCCGGACCCGCCGCTTTCCCTGTACGGAGTCTCATTAGCTCCGCCCTCACCTCATCTATTGTTAAAGACAGAGAGGGCTGGACAGATGATATAGGATGCACACCTGCCAATGACAGGTGACGGCTACATGGCGGAATGGAACAAGATGACAGTGTCAAACACAGGTGTAGTGGGGTCTGCAGACACAGGTTTGGGGATATAGCCACATTATTATTATTATTATTATTATTATTATTATTATTATTTGAAGTGGTGGTTGGGTGAGACCATCCTGGTTGGGTCAAGACAGACCCCGGCCCCCCCGTCGAACCACTTGTACAACTGGTTGAAGTCATGGGCTTTGTCCACCTCCTCAAAAGCCTGTCCGTTCTTTCTAAATTCAGTGATGTATCTCAACACCTCTTTAATGTTACTATGAACTGCAGGTGCATCGGTCAAAATAACTATGAAATTATTTGATGTGTCAAGGGGAAAATTCTCTAAAATCACAAAGCTGGAATTTATGAAAGTGCTGCCATTTAGAAACCGCTTATATATCCAAGGCCAACGCACAAAGACGTGTAACGTGGTGTAAGGAGCACAACACCTGGACCCCTGATCTTTCACTTTATTTCTTATGTCGAGTTTTTATGTTTGGAGAATGCCAAAGGATGCCTTCAGCCCACAATATCAGCTGCCAACAGAAAAAAAAGGCAGCGGGGATCATTAATGGTATGGGCAGCCAATTCATGGGAGACATTCTGTCTGAGTGCACTACAGGGTTGTAGAATGGCGAAGAGAAATAAGGCCATTTCACAGGACCAGCTGCAGCCTAGATGCATCTTAGTGTTTTTTTTACAGACAACGTCATATGTCTTAATCTAAAAAGCTTCTGGTATACTTCAAATAAATGGCCACAAATTTAAAATGTCTATCAATCATTGTATGCTAATGCCAGTTTGTTTTTATGTTGCAGATCAATGGTTTTGATCATGATGAGAAAGAAAGCGATCATCTGATTATTAAAAGACAGCTAAGGTCAAGAACAACAAGGAAATAACTCAACTATTGGCCGAGAGTTAAAAGATCCATTCTGTGACATTCATGATTGCTAAACTATTTAAGGCCCCCCATTTCAGTCTGGATGTGTAGTATATTGTTTATACTGCACACCGTAGAATCATTATCAGACCGCAGTAGGCTTGAAACTCAACTCTGTTTTTCACTATTATGGCTGCAATTTAGGTCCGGAATGGAGTTGTGGTTTTTACTGGATTTTTTATTTCCTTTTTTTACCTAGTATTCTGTTAGCTATGTAAATATTGTAAAACTTTTTTAAAGAAATCAAAATTCCATGTCGTAAAGTCACTTGAGATTTTTTAGTTCCTGTACACATAATAGAGAACATGGCAAGTTGGAATACATTTTGTAAATGTACATTTGGAAGAACAGCATGCGAGGCCTACATTGGAGGACAGACCAGATCGTGTTTTGTGCTGCTCCACTGGAGCCCAAAGTATAATGTCATTGTGATTTATTGTCAGTGGCTGCCATCAGGAGTAAGTCATATTTGTCATCTGTCCCCTGTGCTGGGTCTATGACAGCTTCCTCTCACAGCCAGTTAGCCTCCATCTCAGGTGGGCCATTAATGGGGTAAATGCCCTGTGTTCATATCAATGATGTCCATTGTGATTGAAAACATGTCTTTGTTAATTAAATGCTTTTTGTTCCATGAAATCCTGGCTGTCATTTTTTGTAACAGCAACAGAGATTGTCCTTAATCAGCCTGCTATGACAGCGGTTCTCAAACCTCTCCTGGGGACCTCCAGCCCTTCCTTCTATTAGATGTAGACCAGAGTTAGCACACCTGAATCAAGGCGTTAACTAATTACCAAGCGCGTGGCTTCTGAAATGAAGCGAGTTACTTTAGGGCTACAACAAACCTGAGACTGCTGCGTGTCCCCGTGTGAGGTTTGAGAACTGCTAGTATTATTTTACTGATACAGCAAAGTTTTAATTTTCTACAGTATACATGAAATATGTTTACAGTGTGATGCAATACAAGGTCACATAGTTGAAATAACTGAGATTTTTGTAAATAATAGTAGCGGTACTTCACCAATGAAGTTAAGAAAAGTTATTGTAAAAAAATTGTAATTGTTATTGAAGCTTTATTACAGCATTTCTTTCACTCTGCTTCATGGTAGAATGTGTAGAGCTGCAGGACATTTGCTTTAACACTGTAACAACAAACCTCTGCCCCATTACAAAACTTGTTGAATTGCAGAAAATACGCTGAAACTGAAAACGTCTCTCTATTGCCAAGAAGTGTGCATTTAAAATGTTATTTTCCATGGTGATTCGAACATGCCCTGCCCAGGTTAGTTGTACTTACAGTTAGGAAACCATTTTAGGATAGTGAATATAGAATATCCAAAAGTACGATGTAACCATATTAAAGGACAATTCCAGTGCAAAATGAACCTAGGGGTTAATAATACATGGGTACCGAGTCGACTGTTCTCTGCGATTTGGACTCGCCACACGATATGTCTGAAAGGTGTATTAGTGACTTAGGTGTCCTAATTTTCACAGATTTAGGAGCTGGTTGAGAAATACTCTCAGACACACAAACAAAACAAAAAGAAAATTAAATGTTAAATGGTTTATTATGGCAAGTTCATCAATAAAGATTGGAAGGATTTGAAAAATTCATTATAGTTTCATGATTTAAAAGTGGACCATGAATTCCACCATTCAAGTTAGGAGTATGTCCCAAAGTTGATGCCTTTACTAAACCCCTAGCCACCTGGGGAGAAGTCACCCTCAGACCTTGAATCCCAAACAGACCCCTATGCCCTACCCACTTGTTCGTAGTGCCCTCTGTGGTCATGTGAAGATGACGAAATTGAGCCTGCTTAAACTTATATCACACAAATCAAAGTGTTTTTTGCTCCGCTGTATTGACTACCTAATTAAACATTCCCAATGTAGGATGGAATAAGTATGTGATCCCCTAGGCTAATTGACTTCTCAAAAAGCTAATTGGAGTCAGCCAACCTGAAATCCAATCGATGAGATGAGATTGAGGTAATCAGAGCTGCCCTGCACTTTAAAAAACTGATTTTGAGTGTACCATTAACAAGGAGCATTGCCTGATGTGAACCATGCCTCAAACAACAGAGATATCAGAATAACTAAGATGAATAATTGTTAACTTTCATAAAGCTGGAAAGGATTACAAAAGTATCTCTTAAGTACAAATGTATTTTTAAAAGCATTAGTATTCATCAGTCCACAGTAAGACAAATTGTCTATAAACGTTGAAAGTTCAACACTGTTAATGCCGTCCTGCAAAAATGACTGTAATAACAGAGCGCACAATGCTCAGTGATGTTAACAAGAGCGGTAGTGTCAGTTAAAGATTTACAGAAATCTTTGGAACATAGTAACATCCCTGATGATGAATCTAGACATGTAAAACACTAAACAAACCTTCATGGAAGGACACCACTGAGTATGCCACTGCTGTCCAAACAAAACATTGCTGCATACAGTGCCTAAAGAAAATCATCATACTCTGTTAAAATCCTTACCTTTTGCCACATTACACCCTAGAAATAAAAATAAATTTAAATTTTGAACTTTGTTCTTCTATTTTTTTACGTTTCCGAACTGTGACCTTTTTACATAACTTGAATGTGTAAATAAATGCACAATGTGTAAATAAAGCTGGAACAAAAACATTTTTTTTATGGGTTTTGATTTTAGGATGTAAGACAAAAAAGGGGTATGATTATTTTCTATAGGCACTGTATCTGTAGTTTACAGAGGAGCGCTTGGATGTTCCACAGTGGAACTGGAAAAATATTATTTGGAAATGATGATACCAAATTTTTTACTTGTTTGGAAAAACACTGTGGAGAAAAAAAACAACACATAAACAACAAAACCTCATCACAATTGTAAAGTATGGTGGAGGGGTCATCGTGGTTTTAGGATGCTTTGCTGCCTTCCTCCAGACATCCCAAGAATTTTGCTGAACTTAATTTTTTTTAAAGAGGAATGCTCCAAAATGCTTCCTGAACATTCTGAAGGTGTGATCTGCAACCATTTACAGAGTGTTTAATAAAGGCATGAAAATGTATAATTGTTTGTGTGTTAAGATATTGTATCAATTTATGAAATCTAGGTCATTCCAAAGGGTTCACATACTTCTTGCAACTGTACATGTAGTAGTCAGGGGCCTTGTTTCTCCTACAGTGATACACACTGCCAACAGCATAGGGCTCGCTGCCTGTATTCCGCTGCTTGTTTGCTTCTAAAGCTAAGTAGCGTCAGGCCTGGTCAGGCCCTGGATGGGAGACCTATGCTGCTGGAAGTGGTGTTGGAGAGCCAATAGGAGGCACCCTTCCCTCTGGTCTAAAGATCAGCCCCAATGCCCCAGGGCAGTGAAGGGGACATCCGCTCTGCGTAGGGGACCTTCTTTCGGATGGGACATTAAAAAGATGTCCTGATAATCTGTGGTCACTAAAGATCCCATGACACTTATTAGTAGGGCTATTAACCCCGGTGTCCTGGACAAATTTCCAATCTAGCCCTCATCATCATGGCAACCTAGTCATCCCCAGCTTTCAATTGGCTCATTCATCCCCTTCCCTCCCCCCACTTCTCCCCAGGCCATTGCTGTAAATGAGAATATGTTCTCAGTCTACTTGCCTGGTAAAATAAAGGTAAATTGACATCAGAAGGTGTATGTTTTCCCCTTTGTTTGTCTTTAAGTGTTCTTAAAATGTCGACACTCAACAGTGAAAACATTAAAATGCACCTACCATGCCAGGATGTTACAAATTTTTCAGGGTCATTCTGAAAAGCGAAAATAACTTCGATTTTATTATCACTCTTTTTCCCATTCAATTATTAGGAGAAAATAAATGGATTCCAAGAAGCAAATGGATTTGATCACAGAGTGCCAAGTACCTGAGGCAGAGATTGTTTAATGTAGTTTCTGAGGAAAGAGTGAGATGACTTAAGATGGAGGACATTATTTGTGTCATTCTGGGGTATAAGGAGACACAATTATTTTTCTATACAAACAGTATGAATATGACAATCAAAAACAATGCCACAGCTGTCTGTGGACAGGACTGCAATAATTCATTTTGATTTTATTGTGCCTTTGTGGTTGACTTTGACTTATGGAGACTGATTAAATATTGAAAATCAGTCGTTTACAATGTCAGTTTGGATTTTCTACTCTGTTTGTCTCAGGCTGAATTCCATGTTGTCAGTCTGAAGGTGTCACAGCAGACTGCAGCCTGCTCACCAGTTTCTTATGTAGGCTAACAGATGAAAGTTAACCTTTTAGTTTTTTAAAAGACAACAAAAATAATTGGCCTGTGGTGAGACTGATGAGCTCTTACAAAAACAAAACCAATAAAAAAATGTGTAGTTCAAAAACATTGTAAGTGATGGTATGTGGGATCTAATCAAAAAGCATTTTCTCTAGTCTGTGGTGTTCATGCAAACATTCCTAATTGCTAATCGGTGCTACTGTATGGAGTAAAGTGAAAATAAGTAATCACACCTAACCGAGCAGAGGACATTGATTTAGCTTCCTGAAATTCCTGCATTTGGTTTGTGATTAATTTCAGTCTGGTGTGAAATTACACAGTAGTGTTGAGTATGAGTTATTTCTTATAATGTTTATTTTTTCCAGTTTTAATACATAATTAAAGATAATATTGGCGTTTGTGTCGTACTTGAGTCCTTAAAGTGCATGAGCTATTTGACAGTTTTTCAGGGTTAATCAGATACAGTCGTCAATGGCCACAGGGTTTGTTCACTTCTTCCTCTTCAGTATTGTTGGTCATTTATTTTCTCTAGTGCATATTTAAAATGTCTACTCCTAACCTTCTGTGACTAAGACATTTTAGAATGACCAAACTTGAGTGATACATTTGTGTTTTATTATTATTATTATTTGTAAATTATGTTACATTTTCTTTGAATGTTGAAAAATTGCAAACAATGTGTGAGCATTCCAGGGTAAATGTAAAACATGTCTGGCTTCCACTGGACTGCAATTGCTGAAAACTGCATAATCTGTCTGTCATCCGAAAAATTAATTGGAATTTAAAGTAGTCTTACATATTGGACTGGTGACTTTGTAAAATAGAGGAGTCATGTTCTCATGCAGAGATTGAATTTGATTCTCCATGAGCCCAATGTCTTCCAGTCATACTTTTTTGCTCTGAGTGGTTTTCTTCTATTACAGATGAACCATGCTCCAATTGATGTTTGACTAGAATTTAGTTTTCCTTCAACCAGCAAACACCATAAAAAACAGAAACAAAACAAATATTAAACTTTTCAAAACCCAAACATATTATCAGTGCAGAATGAGTCTCTAATAACCATTTCGTAGCGAACATTAGCGTATTCATGCAGATTTAATTAGTCATGTAGCCCATCTCCTAAAGTTAACGTAAATGCTCTCTTGAAAATGCTCTCTATTCATTTTATTTACTTATGAAACACAAAACGAATGACATGAAGTAGAATAACAACAATCACATACCTCCAGAAGCTCCTGAAGTTGGCAGGAGCCATCGGATTAATTTCAAATGGGGATGAGTCTGCCTACAGGTTGGAGATTGATCATTTGGTGAAGTGGTGCAGCAAGACCAACTTGGAGCTCAATGCCCTAAAGACAGTGAAGATGGTAGTGGATTTCAGGAGAAGCCCAGCTGCACTTCCACCCATTGCCCTGTGTGACTCTCCAGTCAACTCTGTGGAGTCCATCCGCTTCCTGGGCGCCTCCATTGCCCTGGACCTCAAATGGTACTGAACATCAGCACCATCACAAAAAGGCACAACAGAGGATGTACTTCCTGCAGCAGCTAAAGATGTTCAATCTGCCAAAGACTATGATGGTGCACTTCTACTTGTACACTGCCATCATAGAGTCCAATCTGACCTCCTCCATCACCGACTGGTACGCTGCAGCCTCTACCAAGGACACGGGCAGGCTGCAGCGCATCAATCACTCTGTAGAATCTATCTCCGCTGCAAGACCTACACGCCTCCAGATCTAGGAGAGCAACAAACCTTGTGGCCGACCCCTCCCACCCCGTAAAAGGATTATTCAGAACTCTTCCCTCTGGCAGAAGGTTGAGATCTATCAAGACCAAGACTTCCAGCCAACAGTTTCTTCCCAACAGCATGAACATGCCCCACTGATCCATACTGTAAATTTAATGCATTTCCTGCACCCCAAAAGCTTAAATATGTTTACATTATACTGCTGATTACAATATAATGGACATTACAGTATATTATATACATTTCACTGTAGAT
>JACXGM010000806.1:41658-64105 GCA_016801145.1 Umbra pygmaea
TACACTCCAGATCACTGCTCAGTACATAGTATATTGCTATTATTATTATTATTGTTTTAAAATTTCTTCATATTGTATATAATCTTTTTAAGCCCACTGTGTAGATGTGTCGAGCCATGTCACAAGAATTTCTCTGCATAGGATGATGTGATGTCATTCGATGCATATGACAAATAAACAACTTTGACTTTGACTTTGATATACCATAGTAACTACTTGCAAAAGATGTAAGAACACTAAAAAGGCAAAGTTTGTGAAGACCAATACTTTTGCCATTCTCAAAACTCTTGGCCATGACTGTACATTATGCATACACATTCTCATACACACTACCAGTCTACAACAACCCAACATCCACCCCTACAACAACCCTATTACCCAACATCCACCCCATGTCCGTATGGAGTGTTTTTTTTCTCCCCAAAATATGCAGGTAGTTTCTATCCAAACTCATTGACACTTTATTTCTTTTTTTTGTCAGTCAGCAGACAATGCTGATGCGTTTTGAATTCAGTTGGGAATGCTTTAAAACTTAGTTTTCCTTTTTTGAGAACATCGGAACATGGTGAATGGGATGTGCTGCTAACATTGCAATTTACATGATTACTATGTAGGAAGAGATTGAATTACTCTTCTCTGCTATTTCAATTGACCTCAGTAGTAGTTTACTTGATTTAATGTCACTTAAAAGACTTTATCACTACAGTTCAAGGCTACTTTTATAAAGAAGGTTGCTTTAACTATGTTTCCTGATCATAAATCAATTGAATTGATCTGCCAAATCTGGTTTGTCCTCGGAGTGACATTGCAGGCCTACTCATTCATACCTATTTCAGCGAAGTTGGCTACAGCAGCTTTCCCTACCAGTTTAAGTTGTTAGAATTTCTAAATCATGCTTATAATCCCAACAACAGAGTAAACGTGGAGATGCAAAGAGCAGCTATAATGATGTCTGGACCTCTGAACAATAAGGAACAATAAGGAACAATAAGGAACAATAAGGAACAATAAGGAACAATAAGGAACAATAAGGAACAATAAGGAACAATAAGGATATCCTCTGTCTGTCATGTCAGTAAAATGCCATTCAAGATTCCTCCTCAGTCCGACTTGACATACATCCTTTAACACTGACACTTTGTATAAATGAAACTGTCATCACAGATGACGAACTTGGTGGTGGAACGTGTCTTCCGAGATGGTATCAAGGTTTTGCTTGTTTGCTGCAAACCGTGTGTGATTGAAAAGCGTGCGTGGAGAGTTTTTTTGTACAGTGGTGTTTAAAAAAAAGTGTCCAGTTATAGTCATCATCATCAGGGCCGGCCCCAGGGAACAAGCGAACTAAGCAAGTGCATATGGTGGTGTGATGGGGCCCCCAAATCAAATTCTGCTTAGAGCCCCCAAAAGGCTCTGGCCGGCCCTGATCATCATCTACCTTTTCTCCTTGTCAGACTGGACGTAGTCCTGGCAGCACAGAGCACACGCATAAGGCACACATTCAAGCGTCGAGCCCACTCAGTTTAAGCAGCAGGTTTTGACATCATTTTAGATATTTGTATAATAGGTCAATAGGTTATGTAAGTTGACTGGCCAACTGAACAATTTGTAAGTGCAAATGTATGTGCGCTACCAGAGAATTGCTCTTCGATAAACTTTGAATTATAGTATCTATTTTGCGCAGTCAAATATATTACTCTGCCTGGTAGAAGACAGGACTCATTCGAGGCAAAACATTCGGAAAAAAAACATTGACGTTATGAAGAGGGTATGAAAGAAATGTGATTTCGCTGTACGAGTTCTAAAGTTCATTAAAACAAATACTGCCATTGTAATAAAGATGAGAGCAGTAGCGTAACAAAAAACAAATTATTCCCCACAACGGAAATTGAGGCGAGGCCCCCATCCAAGCAACATTAATAAAATAGCCTTTAAGATTGCACCGCTTGCACTAGGCCTATAATGTGTTCTTTCATTGCTTAAAGCTGTCAGGGTAATGTGGTGAAAAGCAACCAATGATAGGAAGCAAAGGCAGGCATGGTGGCCTAGTGGATAGCACTATGGCCTCACAGCAAGAAGGTTCTGAGTTTGAACCCTGGTCCTCCCGAGCCTTTCTGTAAGGAGTTTGCGTGTTCTCCCTGTGTCGGTGTGGGTTTCCTCTAGGTTCTCCAGTTTCCCCCACCATCAAAAACATGGAGGTTAGGTTTGGGACTACAGATGAAAATGCTTATCGCTGGCTCTGTAAGTTTGTTCATTAATGTGCACTGTCCTGATTAAATAAATTTAAAAAAGCAAACAATGATTGCAAAAGGCTATGACAAAGTAAAGAATTGTGAAGTCTGCAACTGAATTTACATATAGAAATGCTTTTGCTACAAATAGTTTGCACATGCAATTGCCCCATTGACTACATTGTTTTCTTTACATTTGAGCAAAACAATTGTTTCAGGACATATAGCCGAAAGGTTGTTTAACGAAATTATTATTATTATTTAATTACTTTTTTAATATGTCTGACAAATAATAATAGACTTAACAAGCAAGACAATGACATCTAGCAATTTAACAATATTTTTTTTCTATAGAAGCTGGAGGATTTCTCCATATGGATTGATCCCCACCATCTGTTCTATGTGTAGCTTTGGCTCACAAAGTTGGAAAAGTGCCAAGAAAAAACACACTATATTGTTGATTAAGACGGGGGCAACGCCAGTAGCCAAATATAGATTTTCAGCTTAATTTGATTTATTGAACATAGAGTAACTAGCTATTTATTTTTTATTGAATGTTTTAGGTATTCAGGTTCAAATACAAACCGCGAAGAGCACCCTATACCGTACTTAATCATTCTGTATTGCAAAAGACTAAAAACTAACTTGAGACCATAAACTCATTATGAAAATGTTTACTGAGGTACTAAATTAAGTGAGAAGTGACTCTTTTTCTCATAGACTTCTACACAAACAAACCTGCTTTTGCACACGCACGTGTCGCCCCCAGCTGGAATTCAGATAGAATGCAGGTTTAAGACACACATTTGAATCACTTTGCCAAACCAGATGCTAGCCCTGTGCCATCACCCGAGGCTGCTCGCCACTAGGTGGCCCTCACGCATTGCGTACCTAGCTGGTGTGACAAATACGTCTCTGGATGACAGTACGAGATGAATTAGGTATTCAGTATGGCTCTATTACTATTTTAAATTCAGTTCGCCCTGCTTGTGTGCAAAACGACCAGGTTTGTTTTTTCTTACTTCTATACATAGAAACTGTTTTATAAAGTCCTCTCTTGAGGATAGTTTCATGTGCCCTTAGTTCATGAATGTGACTATGTATATTCATCCTGAAATTATTAAATGAAGGCAATTAAAACATATTTCGGCAGGTTAGATGAATGTTTATTTGTTCTGCTAGCCTAGTTGTAAACAAGCAAGATAGCATCATCATTGACTTGCCTGCGTGATACACTAGCAAAGTTTATGTATTTTTTAGGCATATCAGACACTCGCCAAAGTTAATATATTTTATTCCTTACATTTGAAAAATCTGTGGTAAAATAGTTGGACTTAATGCTTAATATTGTTGTCAGTTGCATCTATTCCACAAAACCTGCACTTCTTAATTACACTTACTACTTTAAAACACTACATAGGGATTTGTATGACTAATAGACATTAAACAATTAAATTAATTACAATTATTTCCAAGACATTACCAATGTTGCAGATCTCTGTGTGAAATTTGTAATTCACAGTGTGCACAATCATTTATTGGACAGTGACCATTATTATTTCGGTTCTGTACTCTAGCACACAGTTTGAAAGGATACAGGCCTGGCAGAGCATCACCAGGGAAGATACCCTGCATCTGGTGATGTTGATGCATCGCAGACTTCAAGCAGTCATTCCAAGCAAAGGATATGCGACCAAATATTGATAATTATTACTTAATTCTGCATTATGTTAATTTGTCAAGTGTTTTTTGGTGTCCAAAAATGGGGGGACCATCTACAAAAAGTGCTGCCATTTCTAAACGGTTAATCTGATATGTATGAATGTACCCTCAAATTAAAGCTGACAGTCTGCACTGCAACTTTATTGTCATTGTATCCTTTCAAACTGAAAGTGCTAGAGAACAGAACTAAAATAACAAAAACAAATGTCACTGTCCAATGAATAATGGTGCTCACTGTATAATAAATTATTCAAATAAAATGCCACCTTTTCATTACTCTGTACTTTGTTGTTCTATTGATGAAACCTTAATTCTGTCCATAATAATCCATGTTTTGAATTACATGTGAATTCCTAGATGTTGTTGAGTGTAGATTATTGTCTGATAGCCATCTGGTTATGCTAAATATCCTGTTTATCAGAAAAAAAGACACCCACAAAATGAAATTGTTATCACATTGCGGGTGTCAGACTACATCTTCCGGAGTGCTGTAGGAAGTTTGTTTTATGTTCATATTCTGCCTATAATTTTTTAATTTTTGATTACTTTAGATTTAGGGATAGGCTTTCTTGTCAAAATCTTTAATATTGAGTGTATGGATAGCTTAATTGAAAATGTAGCCAATATACTGTAAGTTATGCTTGTAAACAACAATGAATGGAGCAATATGGAGAGGTGGGTTGTTTTGCTGAGGAAAATGGAAAAATCTTAATTTTGTCCTCAAAGTTGATGTGTTAGAAGCAGGAACAATGGGCAAGCATAAGGATTTGAGCAACTTTGACAATGGACAAATTGTGATGGCTAGACGACTGAGTCAGAGCATCTCCAGAATTGCAGCTCTTGTGTGGTGTTCCCGGTCTGCAGTGGTCAGCACTTATCAGTAGTGGTTTAAGGAAGGATAATTGGTGAAATGGCAACAGGGTCATGGGTGGCCAAGGCTCATCACGTGGTTAACGAAGGCTGGCCTGTGTGGTCCGACTCCAACAGACGAGCTACTGTAGCTCCAGTTGCTGAAAATGTTCATGCTGGGTCTAATAAAAAGGTGTAACAACATAGTGCATCACAGTTTGTTGCATATGGGGCTGTTTTGGTGGCAAAAAGGGGACTTAAACAATATTAGGCAGGTCATAATGTTATGGCTGATCAGTGTATATAGTAATATCTAAAGCCTAAATAAAGCCTTAATATGTTTGTTATGCCTGTGTCGTGCAGGAAGGAGGGGAGTCACACACAGGTATCATCAAGGCTTCCATTTATTCAGACAGCCAAAGCAAGTATGCCAGGAACATACAAAATAAAGATAAGCTATGTGAAGCTAAACAAAAATAAATGTTGTTTATGTAATAATGAAAAGGCAGTCCAACTCGTCTCACTATCCAGAGGTAAACATAGTTTACTCAAAGACTGCAACATAAGCTGTCACACAATACACAACAGAAACAATAATTACGTACAAATAATTACGCTTAAATAATGGAGATAATGAGGTGAAAAGGCCCGGCTGTGTGCAATGGGTGGGGCTTGGCCAATGGGTGGGGCTTGGCCAGGTGTCAAAAAGCCGGCGATGTCGATCTCCCAACTCCCCGCACTCTAGTCGGGGGAGTCACTGACTGGGAAACCGATACAATATTAAAAAACTTTAATTTGTAATATTTATGTTTATTTCTTTTTATGAACTGTAGTGAGCAAAACGTGTTAGGTCAGCTATTTTAAAAATGTAATACGGTAGTGGTTGGGCCTGCCCTGCAACCTCATTAGTCGGCACTCTACAGCTCTGGTTTGATTGACAGTTCTGGCAACAATACTTCCTCCAATTTAGTGAACCATAACACACAAATTGCGGTGAGGATTCCCTACATTTTGCTGGGGAGTCCCTGCATGACGCTGCCATAGTGGTAAGAAACTCTGTCACGTTTCAAGCTAACTGCCGTAAGACAATATTTCTACTTTTTGCACATAAGAAAAACAATATACTACACATCCGGAATAAAATGTGGGGCCTATAACATACTTTTGCAATTACGAAAGTCGCAGACTGACATGTTAAGCTGGGTGATTCACGCATAGACACAGCATTCAGCCTTGCGGTCAGAATTCAGAATGAGAAGTCAGAATGAACCAGTAGAAGCAGTGAGTCACAAGTACCGCGTCCATATCACTTTCTAGTATTAATTCATTGGACTTTATCACACTTGTCTTCGTTTAACCACTAATCATTGTCATCAGATTCTCCTTCTCTCCACTTAGTGTTTGTATATCTGCTCCCTCTGCTCCCTGATTCGATGTGTGTCATTGTATCCTGTTTTGGTGTCCTGCAGACGTGTATACTTTACCCTTCATAATGTACTACATTAGTGTGCTGTGATTATTCATTCTGAGAAGGTCTAAATCTATAGTCTGACAAGCCAAACCCACATCAAGATGTTGGGTCTGGGAACTCACCATTGGCAGGGCTCAATCCGAGGGGCGGGATAAACGTTGTCTTTCAAATTCCACAACCAACCAGAGCAACGAAGTATCCGGTCAGCAAATCTCTGAAAACATCTTCCTTTTATAAGAATGACTTTAGTGCCATTCTTTTCTCAAAGGAAAACTTTGACTCCAGTCGCGGCCAAAGCCGATTCGAAAGACAGCTATTCGCCAGCAGCAGCATCCATCTACTTTGTTTTCCCGTAATTACGTTAAGCCCGCCCACCGACTCTATACAAGATGTGATTGGCCTGACCAGAATTTTGTTTTTCCAGCTCGCAATTCCAATGGAGAGTTGGTAGACTGACCCTAGCTGCAAATTAAATTTGCTGCCGCTAGGGTGCGTCTAGCTTTCTAGGCTACTAAATCTATGTAAACTCAGCAATTTTCTCTTTCTTGCGGTACTACGTTGGTGAACTGTGAGTATTTGTCCTGTGAAGGTTTAAATCTATGTAGGTTGTGAAGGTTTAAATCTAAACTCACCTCTTACTCTTTGTGTCGTGCTCGACACATCTACACAGAGGGCTTAAAAAGGTTATGTACAATATAAAGAAATTTTAAAACGATAATAATAATAATAAAATACAAAATACAGTATGTACTGAGCAGTGGTCCGGAGAGTGTACGACAGCAGAAGTAATAAATATTATAAAATATGGCATGGAAAATTACTTTTAAAGGTAATTGAATTCTGCTACATCAGATGTAGAGTGGATAAAGTGACCAGAGAATGTCAAGGCTCAAGAAAGGATTTGTGATTTGTGATCAATGTTCCATGTTGAGCAGCCGAATGGCCTGCGGAAAGAAACTGTTTTTTAATCTGATAGTCCGTGCCTTGATGCTCCGGTAACGTCTACCAAATGGCAGCAGTGAGAAAAGGTCACGGCCTGGATGGCTGTGGTCTCTTAGGATATTCTGTGTTTTCCTCAGGCATCGCTTGTGGTAGATGCCTTGCACGGAGGGGAGACAGCAGCCTATGATGCGCTCCGCTGACTTCACCATCCTCTGAAGGGCCTTGCAATCAGCAGCGGAGCAGCTGCCGTACCATGCTGTAATGTAACCTGAAAGGATGCTTTCAATGGGGCACCTGTAGAAGTTTGTTAAAATCCTGGCAGACATGCCAAACTTCTTGAGTCTCCTCAGAAAGTATAGGCGCTTTTGGGCAGTTTTTGTTGCCGAGGTTGTCTGACGGGACCATGTGAGGTCGTCACTGATGAACACACCGAGGAACTTGAACTCTGGAACTCTCTCGACTTCAGCTCCATCGATGTGTATGGGGGCAAGACCCTCCCTCTGCCGTTTCCTAAAGTCCACTATCATCTCCTTAGTCTTGCTGACGTTGAAAGAGAGGTTGTTGCTCTGGCACCAGGTAGCCAAGGCATTTACCTCCTCTCTGTAAGCGGTTTCATCGTTGAAAGTAGCCTACTGGCTTTTTACTTTTATTTTTCAGGTGCTACAATAAAGTGAGTAACATGGAATTCTTATTTTTTTTTCCTGCATTCTTTTTTTTTTGGGGGGGGGAAAGGTCAGCTTCAGTATTTGACAACAGGATTGTCTTTGTTCTAAAATGTGCATAATTTCCAATCCCACTTTTTTTTTGTTTTATATTATTGCTTTCTATATTTTTTACACCCGTCCTAACCTCTACTTAACCGTGACCAATAGTTGAGACCAATTACATTGTGTTATTTTAATATTTAGCTCTAGCTTATAAATTTTGTACAATATTTACAAATCTTAAGGGGCCCTATTTTAACTATCTGAAACGCAAGTATCAAACGCGAAACGCAAATGACATTGTGGGAGGGTCCTGGGCGCTGTTGCTATTTTACTGGCGGGATGAATTACTCTTGTGCCTGACGCCAATCTAAAATGTGTAGGTCTGTAGTAGCTGCATTAGTCATAGGTGTGGTTTGGACGTAACATGCAATAAACCATTTAGAGCATCATCTCACAGTCCCTTTAAGAGCAGGCGCGCTTGTTCTATGGCGAATTGCTATTATAACGGCGGATTGCTATAGATATTTATTTTTTACAAAATGTAATTAAAGAAAAGTCAAAAGGACATGCTTTGCGATGTTTTGGGTGCGCTCTCAATGAATCACAAGGTTTTGAATACATGGTGATATTTTTGCAATGCAGTCTAACATTAGACCAATATTACTTTTCTTACCTCACTCTTCTGTCAAATAAGCTCTTTCCCGTTCTGCTGCTGGGGCATTTGGGTTAAGTGGCAACGGCACATGCATTTCAACATCATGTCTCCTTAAGTCCTCAAATCTTTCCTCATTCATGTCATCAATACATCCATGATTAATGGAAATGTTGTGTAAAACACAACAAGCCACAAAGAATGCTGTGACTATTTGAGGATTGTAAAGTGCCTCCTGTCCTATCCAAACACCTAAAGCTCATTTTCAGTGTGCCGAATGTTCGTTCAATTGGGCTACACTGCGTGTTTGTGTAGATGAGAGGAGCAAATTTTATTGCGCGTTATGGACACGCTACATTATGGCCAAGCTTGCGCCCTTAAAATAGCATCTGAAAATATGGTCTATGCATCTGAAAAACACACCACTGACTTTTAGGCGGGATGTCCACTGGACACGTCAAATGTGTTGCGTTGCGCCGGAAGTCATTCATTGTCAATGGAGCAATCCTGCAAAATGCTCTGTGTGGCACATACGTTCAAATTATTCAACTTGTGCGTTGCGACAGCATGCCGTTGTATAACCGAAGTTGGAGTTCCCAATAGAATGAGTAGCACAACACTATAGTAACGGTCTTGCCTTGCGGACACTTATATCCTGTATAAAGTCACGTGTCCTTAGGGCCCTATCTTGCACCTTGCGCAATGCAGCGCAAAGGCCGAATGCAACGCAAGTGTCTTTGCTAGTTTAAGACTGATGCAGTCGTCAAGTTCCCGTCAGGCACCTGCGTCGTTTAAATAGCAAATGCACCTGCTTCCATATTTGCACCCATGGGGATGCTGGTCTAACAGGGAGGTGTGTTCATTATAATTCTGGGTGTATTGCTATTGTTGAGGCATCGGAAATTGACCAACAAAAACCTGGTCTAAAGTTAATGGCGCAGTATGTCATTGTTATTTTAACAGCAAATTAGTCAAATGCACCTAGGCATATGCACAGCGCGTGCACACTATGCTTGTTGCGCACACACACAGGGAAGTGCAGAAGCACAAGAACATGCAAAATATTAAAAATATAAATATTACGGTGCAAATCCGCCGTCATAATAACAATGCGCCTGGCTTTTAAAAGGAATGGGTGATGAATCTCTGATTGGTTTATTGCATGTTACACCCAAATCACACTTAGTACAACCCTCCTTTTATCCACTAACAAAAGTGTATTCAAAAAATCTGGACACGCCCAAAGCGCACTTGTGCCATCCGCTTCACGCCATGCGCTTAGATCGTTAAAATACTGCCCTTAACCAGGTTTTCCTGGTCGGAATTGTTTTCAGGAACTGCAAGATAGCACCAGAGAAATTTTGCGCCAGAACACGCCTCTTCTTTTTGCTGAACCACCCAATGAGCGCAAGTTCATTCCCTATTTTACCGACGCGTCTCTGTAGAGGGAAAAGTCCCCTACGCATCTGGTGCAAAATAGGAATGATAGCTACATGCGTTGCTGTTAAAAGTAAATTGTTCTGGGTATAAGATAGGGCCCAAGGTGTTAAATAGTATTTATAGTAGTAAAATATGTTAATGATTATTTACACGGTTTACAGGCTTATATTATGGCCGATCCACATTTTTGCAGGCCCATCCACCTACAAATGTCTGGCCCCGCCTCTGGTGCGGAAAACTTAAAATAAAAGCTCTTCTCTGGTGTAGTTTAGTTACTAGTCTACAGATTAGGGCAGTGCAGAGATTTTTTGCTTTGAAACCATTTGATATCACCCCACTACATCACCAAGGGGGCATCTGCTTTATGACTTATTGTGCAAGACTGTTCCCTTTTAAATTTGCTGATTTAACTGTTTAATCTTGTTTTACCAACATATATTGCAATTTGTTTATAGATACAGAACCAAATTGGAATTCAGCCAAGCAGAATTTTTTTAAGTCTATCAAAGATAAGACCATGTTAAGGACTTCTGTGACACTAGCAACGTGTCCTGCAAATGTCTCGAGATGCATTTCGAGTCCAAATTAGGTCATTTAATTCTTAAACCAGGCTTGAAGTCAGAGGCACAGACATAGTAGCACAGATGCTCTATAACACTGATTGATGTTTTACTTGAAGGGTATGTTGAATCTGAATCTGTGCTAGCGGCTCAGTGTATCTGGTCATGATCTGAACAAACTTGTCATGCTGGCTGATCCAGGATCTGCAGAGTTCTTGCTGTTCTAATTAAGATTCTTCATGGTGCGTGAGAACCAGCTGTGTGGACGTCCTCCTACATCACTACATCACATCCACATCATATCCTACGAACCTATTAAAATGAAACACTAGTGAGTAAGACCTTATTAACAATGTATGTATTTACTGAACATACTGCAGTTAATGTGCAAATATGGGATTGCTATGTACATTTTAACTATTGTAGGATAGTGAGATGCCTTAAATAACTACATTATTTGGTCTTGAGGAGTCTGCGGTTTTTCAGATATTGTGGCTGTCCAAATGTTCAGTGTAGTAAGAAACCTCCAGTTGGACACTGCTTGAAATTGAAAGGGCATTATTGAATCATTAGAAGTGAATTGGTCTGTTTAACATGAATTAAAGCAGGTCCTTGAAGGACCTATATAGAGAGTTGCCTGAATATTTACCACTGCTAAACACTTGACATTGAAATGACATGAAGTGCCATTGCCATGAGAAACATGACCTAGAAGAGTGCATTCCATTAGGCTCTCTCAGCCTCTGAATAGGATGAAAGGACTTGTCATTTTAGTGGTAAGTCAGACACAGTCTTCTTTTTTATTTTTTATAGCTGTTACTCCCAGCTACGTGCTGGAATGGATCACACAGTTTTAATCATATGTCCCTTTCAGTCTACAGTGATGAGAGTGATCTGCCATCTCAGGACTGAGAAGACCTGTGTGAAACTGGACAGATGGAGAGACACAGGGAAGAATGGGAGGTGGCAGCCAGAGTTAGTATATATAATATATACATATGGCATGGTTTGCTAGAGAAGTGTTTGTTATGTATGGTAAAATATTAAACCTGTTCGGTTCCCGGCTGTGCTAAATGTCGCAGTGTCCTTTGGGCAAGGCTCTTTAATCTAAATCGCTCTGGATTAGAGTGTCTGCCAAATAACAAAAATGTAACTGTAATGCAGTTCAATAATAATATGCATGTATGTTTTTGACATCTAGAAGATTTGTGAGGCTAGAACTTTGAAGATATAATTTGAGTATCCGTGGTCTAGACAGTAAAAGCTGAAGTGTGCATTTAATTAGATTATTTGCCCTTCTTCTGCTCAAAGGGATTTTGTAATCTCCACAGTGCCTTGTTCTCCCCGGTTTACAGAAGATGCTGTGCGACCAGTGCAATGATGACCATGATGGATTGCCGGTACACCCTCTACCCGACAATGCCCACAGCCAGTCACCTGCTCCACCTCCAACTTCTCAGCATAAATGAAAATGGTTCGTGAGCTTTGGTGAAGCTTGCATGCCCAATTTGTGTGTCAGAACACTGCTAGCGGTGCTCTATTAATACAGAAGTTGCCTTCTCTGAATGCATGGGGGATTGTTCCACAGGACTGTATGATTGATTAGACCTGAGACTCCTTTGCCTCAGAGCACCACAGACCTGCCCATGTTCAGCTTGCCCACCACGATTGGATCAAGACAGGGCCCAGAGAAGTGGCTGTGCTCCAGGTGTCCTTAGGCTTTTCTGTTACTTAAGCCCTAACTTCACCTCTATTACTTGATGGCTTTTTAATCAACTTCTTAATTGTAATTAGAAGTAGTCCAGATTCATTATGATGTCTAGTAGACTGAAAAATTACAGAATTGGATTTTGTGTTGCTTCCCTGTGGACATTCCATCGGCCAACCGCCAAAAAAAGTGCAACGGTAAATAGGAGGATATTCTTTTTCCACAGAGATGATTTGTTTTGTCAAGCTATTTGTCACACAAAATATACTCCATATACGTATGTATAAAAGGTCAGAGAGGCAAATATTGGGACATATGTCATCTAAAACACACCCCAGCCAATCATTCTGCTTCTTTTCATACTGAACCATGAAGCAGCAACAGCCAATGGGATACTCGGAAGGCCGTAAATAGTTTCCATTTCAAAGGCCTGCCTTCCAATATACAGTACAGATGGGTTTTGTCTGTGGTGGATAATTCAGTGGTTAGAACCTGGCACTCACTTATAGTAAATCACTACCTGGAGGACAACACCCAGCCACTCTGTGTTGAATCTGTTCCTTCAAATCGTTTCAAGGTCTCAAGTCAACGTTGTTTTCATATGGGCTTTTTCTATACCATCCAAAAATTTCACTGTCCATTCCATTTTAGGAAGGCAATAACAGGGTTTTGTACTTATATGTACCTTTTTTCAGAAGATATTTTAATTGAAAAAAATGACTTTATTGCAGCTTGATATTCAAATTGAATGTTAGTTTTCTGGAGAAGTGCACCTTCTAAAATTACAAAAATTACTAAAATGACGAGACCTCAAACAGTCAGAGAAAATATGATCACCATCTCTATAATGTGGCTTTTCCTTCTACAGGACTGGCCAAATGACGGTTGTTGAAAAGGACAAAACCATTTAAAAGGATGTATCCCTCCATTTGCTAAACCAATTCAAAGTAATTTCATATCATATTTATGGTGTGGTTGCTATCTAGTATAGCGATGGATGAGAAACTCAAGGTCATGTTTTCTACACCTAGGTTCCACTATTCTCAGCAATGCCACTTTCACTGTTGTCGGAGAAAGATTTCATATACAGTACACAGACGGCAAACTCCCTTATGTTTGCTTTTCCAATAAAAGTTTGGAGAGCATAAAGCCTGCTTATTGTCAGACAGATTCATTGTACAGATTCCAAATACCATTCAACATATTGTTTTATATATTTTTTGCTTTTTGCCTTTCAGTTACATTTTCTCTTCAATTTTTATTACAAAGTACTATGCAAATGACCTTATAAATCTCTTGTGATTTATTTCCACTTCTCATGATTATCAAAGTTCATGTGCATCAGTGTCAACATAGGAGAAAGGTGCTGTATGAAATCATCCTCTCATTCGGAAAATGTGGGTAAACATTTGTTTTTTGATATTGTTTATCCATAGGGTGCACACAGTTTCTTAGTTGTACATTCAATCACGTTCACAGAATTCTGTGGCAGATGAGTCCAGAAATGTTCATTTTTCTCTCCCAAAGTAATTAAGCCAGGATATGAGTTTAGGATAGAAAAGATTTAATACAAAACATTAAGCAAGCAGAAGTCTCCATTTACGTCATTGACTTGTCCTTTCTAACCCTTTAATGTATATATATATATTCACTCTTGATTAGCAAATCTAGTTAAATCATTTCTGAAAAAACAGTATTTTGGCATTTAAATAGATTCTGTAATGATTTGCCATTCGGGTTAATGAAGTGTCTGAGATTGGTGTAGCTGTCTATGGTCCTGAATCTGGACCTAACAGAACTCTGGTGATGTGTGTTTGAACCCTGGCTCTGCTGACTGTCTGTGCCCTTTCTCTCTCTTTCCCAGTAGATGCCTGTCTCCCTAGCCTTTCTTTTGTCTTGTCAATAAAAAAGCAGGATTTAAGGATCATATCGAATTACCACATTTGTCTTCCTATTTTGGTGATAATCCTGATAGAACAGTGAAGATCAAGGTCCAAATACCTCCATGTCTTTGTTTAGTAGATCAGAATGATCAAATATTTCAGTAAACCGATGTTAACATCTGGTAGGGCAAATTAAAGCAGGTAACTTTTAAATAAAAGTCACGGGGAAAAAAGTCTGTAAATCTGACTCGTCACCCACTGGTCCAAAATGCATATGCTTCACGTACAAACACTGTGTTTGAGAATTGTCAAAAATATTCCTTTGAATTCTGTGAAAGAGCCATGACAGAGAAAGTGCCCATGTCACGCTGTTCCAGTCAGCACGACCACCGCATGTTGATTTACCGGCCGTCGTGTTGTTGTGCCTGACGACAGAAATAAAAGGCCCCTGCTTAGTCTGACACTATAGGCTGTGCCCCCCTCCTGCCTCCACCCCAGCTAGACAATGAAGGCCTTGGTTCTATTAATAATACTAATGTCCTCTGGTGAAGCCAGCCCAGCACGTTTCCACATTAACTCCTGTGATCAGCAGTCTATCAGATGGTTTTGTGAAGGAACAAGAAGAACATGCTGCTCACCTGTGGGAATCATCTATTATCCTATGGTCTCCTCTAGTACATTGTGTTTTTGTTGGTCGTTCAGTCCTTAAATACAGTGTTTGACTTAGCTCTGACATGATGAAACACTCACGGTGCATTTACAAAGGCTGTTCAGTTCTGTTTTCTTTTGTGCACATAAAGAGCTGATCTGATTTTTCAAAAGGCCAAATAGTAGCAAAACCTCAAGATTTAGCCTGCCATTTGTCTGCCTGTCTAAACAAAGCCATGAGTCTAGCATGTCACTGTCAAATGGTGACAATGAATGGTGTATTCATCTAGTGTATTGACCTAAAGTATAATCCATTTTAAATAAGATTTAATCAATTAAAATGTAACTAAAACGTCAAGGAACACTTTGGAAACCATTTTTGTATTAATACATTTATTGTGCTATCTTCTGGGAACATTGTACATCTTGTTGTTCATGTTTTGCCCAAACAACTTTATTTGTTACAAAGGTCACTTACTGGAATAAAAAAACAAAAATATTCACTGTTACTATTACTCACGATACCCATGCTAATCAATATCTAATCAAGCACCCCATGAGTTTTTTCTCTTCAATATACTTTAAAAGCTCACAAATATAAAAAGTATACTGTATGTCTATCTTAATTTGATTGACTAAATACTATATTTATTTGCTTGAATATGTCAGCATGTGTTTACAATATGTGGTAGCAGGGTTGAGTAGTTCTGAAACTTATTCATACCTAACTATGTATGGCGTATTTGACCTGATACAGTCACCTAGAAAATGAGTGTCACTTTTAATCATGATAAACAAAAAAGGCTGAATGAAATAAAATATGCATATACTGAGCATTACTATATACAGTGATTTTAAACATCTTTAATAATGCAATTTTTTAACAGGTACAGTAGGTCTATCTACAAAAATGTACAGTATGTGTCAAATATTCTAAAACTTTACACATCAGTGAATACAAGAATAAACTGTTATACACTGTTATGGTGATAATTATGAATTTTAAAACAAGTGAAACAGGAGGTACTGGCCTTATATCTTGTACACGAATAATGAATTAAATGGATGTGGAAATAATAAAAGTTAAAGCGCCGCCCACATGGAGAATTTAAGAACTTTGTTTTGGAGAGTTATAGTGCCCAAAACTTTAGACACCACTCCCATGCCAACCCATATGGAAATCTAATATATGGCCATATATGTATATAACTTCTATGTTTTATATCGGCATTTATGGTGGAAAAATCAACACATATATATATATATATATATATATATACACATATGTCAAAATATAAAAAATAGACCAAATACATTTCCACATTTGACATCCATATCTGCATTTACCTATGGTTTACAGAGTGTATCAGTGATGTAATGTATAATATCTATCATGGTACATATTAGATTATTTCATTAATTATGTAATTAATCATATACAAATACTGCTACATTTATTCTTGCCTTATGTCAGTACAAATGACAGTAGAAGAATGAATGCTTGTGTGAGATATTGATGTTATATACAGTACTGTATATGTGATGATAAGCAGGGGTATGACATGTGTCAATGAAATATTTGGTAAAAACTTTTTTAAATGTATCCCATATGGACGTAAATTAGATTTCTGTATTTAAATTTGTAATTAACATACAGTATATGGTAATATATTTTCACATATAGGTTGAGATTTTTTATATGTATGATCATATATGGCCATATATTAGATTTCTGTATGGGAATAGACCCATATATACATTGCAAAAAATAGTTTTTCATTGAGCAAAAAAAATAAATGTAAATGACTTCGCAATTGGATGAACATACAATACAACGGCGTGGCAGTGCCTAAAGGTTTAGCATTGAAAGAACATAGGATACTTCATAGAATGGAACATTGGAACATAGGATGGTGGAACAAAGTTGTTCTATGGCTATTCTGCTTCTCTACTGGTCCTGAGGCTTTGTTACAATTAACAGAAGGAACCCTACCAAGAACCAAGAAATTTTTGTGCCTAACCTTGTTTTTCTTTGCTAAAAAAAAACTGTACATCCTCCAGCAAGACAATGAGCCCAATCACACATAAAGATCTACAAGATAATAGTTAACTGAAATAAATCTGTGGTTTGAATGGGAGTGGACAATCCATAACAGCAGAAGGGCATCAAGCATCTGCAGAGTCTGTCTGGAGGAATGATCTGAAAATTATTCTAGAAAAATGTAATATACCTGCAGAGAGTGCAGAAAGTAAAGGAAATAAAGTGACAAAGATACAATTCTTATTATTCTAACTTCATACAAAATATTTTTGTTTAAACCATTGTATTTTTTGAGGGTACAAAACATGACTCAGCATTTGTGTAATATATTAAATTAAGTCATTTTAGTTAATGTTAATAAAATTGCTAGTACTATGGACGTGGCTGTATATTCACCCTAATTACTATTCAAAAGTTTTAAAAACACAAGTGTTACATGACATTGGTCAATGTTATGTAGTCATTCAAAGTCAACTTATATGTGGTTTCAAATGTGGTTCACTGAACACAGGAGAAACGAATCATTTACCTCTCTGAAACCATGATTTATCATGTGTTAGTTATTGATGAAATGTACATTTGTATTATATTACGTAGGACTTTCAATTTCAAGCACCAAATACACAGTAATATATCAAACAAAATAACATGACTGCATTATTTTTCCTGTCATAGTCATAGGCTATTATTTGTCTTGTCATCAAATACAAAAGTGTGCTATGAGTATATTCAAATTGTGTCTGCATTGAAGTTTAATCTAAATTTGGATTTCAGTTTGCTCGAAAACGTAGAGGAACACCCATTCAAATGCTTATTAATATAATATATTGAAAATAGAAGATTTAGGGTACAGTGTTATAATGTTTTGTCTGTCCATGACAAGATGTGAAGCGAGTGTGTTTGGTTTGAACAGTAAAACAGTTATATCTACACATTGACATAGTATTGCCTTCTTTACTCATGAGGTGAGAACACATCCTCAGTTTAGTATAGACTGAAACTCAGTTCAGTACTATTTTCAAACCAATGTTTATCTGCTCCAATTTAGTCATTTATCATTTCCAGTTTTCCCCCAAACCAATTACGTATTTTGGCCTGCAGTAGGCATTCAGTCTTAAAATTCCTGTAGGGCTGCAACATTTTGTAAATTTATTTTGTTGTTGTCAAAATGTCCCCAAAAAATAGTACACGATGTTCCATCTTTTTTATTAGGTCGATGCTGCCTGACTGTCTTTAACTTTCTATTCAGTGGTTAGAGAAACGAGGTCCATTGTCAGTCCTTAAAGGTTTTGCATTAGTCATGTAATTGTACACTAGGTTTTTTATATAAACCAAATGCAGGATATTGAATCAGATATCAGGCTGGATGATAGACACCCCTGATTTAAACCAAGCTTGCCAGTCCCTGCGTAACAAAAAGAGAACTTAACAAACACCTTTCGAACTAGATCATCAAGTCTGGCCTCTAAGTTTGAGAGCCTCTTGCATGCTAACGGCAGAGAGTTTGCGGTTAATGTTCCTGTACCTACAGAGGAGGATGTTACGATACGTGGTCCTCAGGTCCCTGTTGAACAAAGCATAGATAATAGGATTGATGAGAGAGTTTGCATAGCCCAACCAGAGGAGAAAGCGCTCCACCCAGAGTGGAACACAGCTACACTCCACACCGCATATGAAGGGCCTGGCTGTGGACAGCAAGAAGAAGGGCAGCCAGCAGACTGTAAAAGCCCCCACCACAATCCCCAAGGTGGCGGCCGCCTTCTGCTCACGCTTGAAGATGGAAATGTTCTTCCTGTCGTTTTTCAGCAGACGAGAGAAACTGGCACACTCCTCCACCTCCTTCTGGAGCCTCAGGGCAGCGGCCACACATTCCACACTGCCACTCCGAGTCTCGGACTCCACCTTGGGGAAGCCGTGGATGATGTGCTTGGCGGCGCTCAACTTGGCCGCTCGGTAGATACGGTAGTACATCATCAGCATCACGGACATGGGGATGTAGAACGCGACTGCAGTGGAGTAGATGGTGTAGCCTACGTCTTGGCTGATCAGACACACCTTGTCATCGTTCACGTTCTTGGCCCAGCCGAACAGCGGGGGCAAGGTGATGGACGCAGACAGCAGCCAAACAAACAGAACTATTTTGGCCATACATCTCCCACTTTGTCGAACAGGATAGGTCAAGGGACTAGTTATGCCTAGGTACCTGTGGCAGTAAAGAGATTGGTTTTAAATAATGTGAATCTCTGACAGTAATATTAATGAAACAAAACAAATAAAGGATTGTACACTGTAACAAAATGTCTGTACATTTCACAATGAAAATCTGTCAAACCATTATGGTGAGACTGTAAACTCATAATAGGTTGAATACAGTTTCTGTAACAGTGAAACACTGTAAATTAATTTATCAGCCAAAACATACATTTTTTTTATCTCTTTTCTGTTAAAAATACATTACTCCACTGTTAAATATAGTATTGCACTCTGTTTATAATGGAAATATGCCATAAGATGCATGATTTGTTTTTCTGAAAAGTTTGTTTTAATGTATTTAGTGCTTTAAGCATTCATACATTGAAGACTTTATGTTTACTTTTCAAACCTAATTAAAAAAATAAGTTGCATCTGTATTCCAACCATTACTGAGATGTGTGTTGGTCTATTAGTGGTGATTCACCATTGCAGTTCTAATGAATGCAGGTTGTGGGTGATAGAATATTATAACTGTTGGATATCAGTTCAGTCAGATTCTGATTAGTACAAAATATATATGTGGATCATTAAACTTTAAATTTGATTAATATTACATGGAAGTTTAATTTTATATTACAGACTGTTAAATTCACAATAAAACACTGTCTTATTTTATGGTAAAATACATGGTAAAAATATGTATTTTTACAGTAGATTACAGTAGCCTAAAGGTAAAATATAGAAATAAACCTGTCAAATCAACAGTACTAATTTACCGTAAAAGTGGAAAATGGAAAGTGGAAAATTACGATAAAGTAGCTTACTAGCAACCGCAAATGCCGTTTTTTACGGTAAAAACAACAGTTTTTTACAGTGTATAGTGTCCAACTGTCTATATATGAGAGGGGATGTGCACTGGGCAAATACTAAATAAATGATGAAAAACATCTCGACATTGTCTATATTGTAGCCTAACTAGATACATTTCAACTTTATGAATATTGGTTTGAGGGGAAAGATCTATATGTTTATATATAAATATAGCTATAATAAGTGACATTGCATATTCACTCACCTGTCTACGCTGATTACACACAGGGTCATTATGGAAGCAGTGCAACACATCACGTCCATGGCGATAAAAACGTTGCAGAACACCTGTCCGAAAATCCACTGGCCTCCGATGAGGTCCGTAATGCTGACAAATGGCATCACCGCCACCGCTATTGACAGGTCCGCTACAGCCAGCGAGACAATGAGATAATTGGAGGGTTGCTTCAGCTTCTTTACGAAGCACACGGATATCACCACTAGTAAGTTTCCACCAATAGTGAGGAAAGTGAGCACTGTGAGAACTCCTCCGATCAGAACCTTCTCCACATTCCCGTGGCTGAGAATCTGCTCCCCGCAACTAGTGTCATTTTCCGTGGGGCTCACATTTGTGAACGATAAGGTTGTTGCTTGGTGCTCCCTCAACAGACGCTGCAGATCCATGCCTGTAGTCATACTGGTTCTTTCAAGTCCTTTCATTAGGTCTTTCGTCAAAGATGATCTCATATCATTTTAATTAGTTGATGCCTGTATTGCTTATCAATAACAGCTGTCGCCAAACTTAATTGATTCCTTTTATTTTTCACAACTTGCCAAAATTAGGCACCTGTCCCGTTATCAATTCCCCTACGCACAGGAAGCATGTTATGTTAGTGGATTAATAAATGTAGTTATTTGCCTAATACCTTGTACAGTAAACAGGTTATGCGAGTGACCATCACGCGAGTAGCTACCGCTGTAAAGAACTCACTGAGGAAATGTATTTGATGGTGAGAGGGGATATGGGATGACGACAGAAGTACCCGCTGCCATTGATGTCATTATATTTTTCCAAGTTTGACATATTTGTTTCAAGATAAAGCATATGAATCTAACATTGGTGTATGCTAAAGTTTATTTGGGTCATATTATGAAGGAAAGCGTTTGACCTTATCGTATGACCAATACGACCAGTGTGTATGTGTGTGTAGGTGGTGTGTTTGTGAGAGAGAGCAAGAGAGGTCGAGAGATAGGCTTGAGAGAGAGCGAGAGCGAGAGAGAGAGAGAGCGAGAGCGAGAGAGAGAGAGAGAGAGAGAGAGAGAGAGAGAGAGAGAGAGAGAGAGAGAGAGAGAGAGAGAGGAGGGGGATAGAGGGATGTAATTCAAAATACATCCTTTGGCGCCATCAGGTGGTTTTATTTTATGAAAATGTAACAATACCTACGCATTTTATATAGATGTAGCTTGAAATTGAGTCTCGCCAAATATTACATAAATGATTAATCTAAGCTGTATACAGAACCAAGCACACTTAGGGCAGAATACATGTAGCCTTTTTCAAATCCTAAAGCCTTTACAAACTAAGTGTTTCATATTAATAAACTAATGATTACACATGCAGTTAATTTCGCCTAATCATTTCAGTTTGGCCTTACCATACACATCACATGATAGGGCAAAATAGACAAGAAAGGTTGTATATGTTTCCCAATGGGAAATGGGGGGGGGGGGGGGGTGTAAGCTACAATAATGACGTAGCCTGTCGGCTTTAACTCGGAAGTTGCCGCAAGAGAGGAGCGTGAAGAAGCAGAGCAAGATGAACGACAGTGACCTCAGCCAATGTCCTAGTAATCGTTACATTGTTTCAATATCCACGTTGTCCATTTCGACGCAACATCAGCATTTTCTGTCGCAATAAAGCTATACCAAATAGTGGGACATCCATTTGAAGAAAGATCGTGGAAGAAGGAAGATTAATTTCCCCTTTCTGAGACGGCCAGCTTCTGCTTTTCTGCGCAAAAAATGGATAATGGCAAAGCGTCGGATCAAATAAGAACATGCGCTTGCCAAGAGAAGGATTTGACAAATGGATTCCATCAGACAGAAACTGGCAATGGGAGCTGCAGTGCCTTAGGTTTAAACGGAACATGCAGCAATGGTAGTGGAAGCACTAGTGCTGGTGGCCATAATGGAATAGAAAATTTCCACCATCTTCAGGAGGATGTCCATAATAATGGGTCGCCTCCGAAGCGGTGTAGACTTAGGAGAAGAATGGATTCTGGCAGAAAGAACAGACCACGTAAGTTAGTAGATCTAGATCCTACAATATTGACACGATTTTTCGGTGTAATGCATTCAAGCTTGCTGTCGAAAGATGCATTATGCAAATTAGACGACATTGAAGTACACATTCGGCCCTACACAATTTCTGACAGGGACGCCAGGGGTTTGTACTATATTGTATATTGTGTCCCCGAGTTACATATCAAAGTCCAAACTGACGATGGATTTGATTTTATATTATGCCTTTAGACAATTAATTATTTTGACTTTTTCCTGCAGGATCGAATTCCGCTTCGTGGCGCGATTATTT
>JACXGM010000807.1:0-39966 GCA_016801145.1 Umbra pygmaea
AAAACAAACCCATCGTTTATGAAACGCCATTGATTGGAACGGTTAAAATCTACCCATGCCCAATTGTTGGTCTATTTGATTGATACTGCCAGACTGTTATAGCACTTTAGAAGCATTTGAATTTAGTTTATAGAGGTTCTAAGTAATACCCTCATTATTAATTTAAATTAAAGCGCATATTATTTTTGCATATTTTGCATTGTTTAGTGTACACAGACCCATAAGTGTTATTACATGAATATAATCAGACTTTAAATTGTGCCTTTGACGTAAATATCTAGTTGGAAAATATTCATTGCTTGTACTCATGTAGCACAGAGTTAGGAAGCAAGGACTGCATGATTTATGTAAGAAATCTAATTTGCAAGAAATATTTGGAATGTACATATTAGTTTTCTTTGTTGGGTGTGGAATGCAGGTTATAGTCCAACAATAACAGATAAAATATTCAAAGTATAAAAATGACTTGAGATGGAAAGTATATTAAAAAGAATCTAACATAAACATAAGTTAAACTAATGAACCGATGACCTTGTCTCGCCCTCGGTTACGTAACAGTTCCTTAGTAACAACCCATCTGTCTGAGGGATTACAAGCCTCCATCCATAGTCAGCATGGAAGGATGAAAGTGTGTTTTGACTTTCGACCGCATGTGCAGTTCCTTTTTTCATTTTGAGGATTATAAGACAGGTAGCTAAGTGGCCAATGAATATATCAGTGAGATCACTGATAAGGTTAGAGGGGTTTATCTTATCCTACTTGAGCACATGGGCAAAGCGGCTATAGTATAAAAGTTCCTGGTTGGAGATCTAGACTCTTCACTGAGCACTGACCAGGCTAGCACAAAAACACAGCAACAACAGGTAAGGCTTTTTTCAATTTCATATGCTGTGTTTCCTATGTATTGCTATAGCGCTGTTTTATGTTTACAAAGGTTATCAACTTGGAGCAAAACCCAAGATGCATATGTTTTTTTTTGCACATTGATGTGTTGCTTTTTCATTTCAGGTTATAGCCACCAGCCAGTATGATGCACTTGTTAAAGTCAACTGGAGTTTCCATAATTCTGTCTATACTGCTCTACATTGCAGATTCTTATCCAAACAGTGACATGACAAACAGTAGGTTTCATGTTAGATTACCGCAAAAAATGTTTTATGTTTTGGTCAAAATGATCAGAATGACTCAAAGGTTTTTATCAATGTAAGCCTGTTTTCATTAGATAGAAAATATAAGTCTGTGCATTGCATCTTTTCCTCAAACTGTGTTTTTAGAGACGCTCATTGGTGATTCATGTTGCATTAAGTTAATACTTAATGTGTTAATTCATGTCTTTATTACCTTAATAGTGGGCTGTGAGGAATGCAAATTGAAAGAAAACAAAGTCTTCTCAACCCCTGGTGCCCCTATCTACCAGTGTACAGGCTGCTGCTTTTCCAGAGCCTATCCAACCCCATTACGTTCCAAGAAAACCATGGTGGTCCCTAAGAACATCACATCGGAAGCCACCTGCTGCGTTGCAAAAGACTGGAAAAGGGTAAGATAATATTTACCTCATGAACTGGGGTTTAGATGGAGACCTTCCGCTGCACAAAATGTGATCATCTGGCATTCCTAGGATCGTGCACATCAAATATAAACATTTAATGTATATGTAGCCCTGGTGTAAACCTAAGGGACAAAAACCCTTAACATTATATATATATTATATTTGTGGGAAAGGCAAAGTAGTCAGTAAAGCAATTTAACTGTATAAATTACTTAATTTCATTAATTGGTTTTTGAGAAAACGAAATGGGTTAATCAAGAACGGTTTCTCTCTCGCTTCTCTTCATCTCAGGTAACGATCGACATCAACATCAACCTGACGAATCACACAGAATGTTGGTGCAACACTTGTTATCACCATAAATCATAAACTGTGATGGCGGGAAATCTCCTTCTTGCTGAAGAAAAATATATATTTTGCACAACTTTTTCCTGTTCCTTTTCCTAACTAGAGAAATAACATATTAGGAGATCTATCTGCTAAAAATATTTATAGTGCATATTTTTGCAATTATGTAATATTGTACTCCTGTCTTGTGTTGATCAAATAGAATTTAATGTATTAATTGAATACTGATTAAACTGTTGCTATTAGGTTATAATACCACTCCTAAATTGTTATAGTTGTGATTATGTTCTTTTATACTGTTTTTAGGAAAAGAAACCTTGAATTTTTGTCTTTTAGGTAGGATGGGACAGTTGCCTATTTTGTGATGAAAGTGTAATCTCATGACAAAAGAAAGGGATGGGCTCTACACAGTACTTTCAGGGCAATGTATGTAAATATATTGAAATTTAGTTCCTAATGCCCCTTGGTTAGACAGAGATTTTGAAGGGTCAAATAAGGCTCAGAGAAGAGAAACAAACATTAAAATAGATGATGTAGATATTTTGGAGTGACTTTGATTAAAAAAACACACATTGACTTATTAAGCATGCAGTGATGATTTAAAAGAAATACTATAATGTTACAATTTTCCTCCCAAACCAAGCCACACCCAAGAGAATATGTATTAAAACATGCAGTACTCTATCTTGCAAATAAAAATTGGTTATTAATCTTGGTTATAGTTGCAATTTCTTTAATATTGAGAAATGAAAACATAACTACATTCTCTTTCAGTGAACACGTTCCAAAAACTATAGAACATTTATTCTGTGACATTTATAAAATCAGAAAAAGGCAGTTTAGATGGCACAATTATTATCTACATTATGCAGTGAATATTTTACAATTTGAGGGCTTTTATTTTGTTACAACACACTGCATAGTGTAGGGAATGCTTATACAAGGGTACAATATTATTTTCAGTTTTTTCAAAATATTAAGAAATAGTTTCTACAAGTTTTTTTATGAACTGGTGAGCAGGAAAGAGAAAGTAGTTCCATTGTTGTGGTTCAGGTTTCTACAAATAGCTCCTTTACATTATGGTAAATATCCAGAGCCCAGTGTTTGTGCATGAAGTCATTAAAAAAGGTTTAGTGCAAAAACGGTAAACATGAAGAAGTATGGGTATCCATTCAATAATCTGTTTTAATGATTAATCATGTGTAACGGAGTTAAGAACGTACATAAACTCACTCCACAGCAAGCTTGAAATGTCGCCCAAAGAGTTGGTACCTTTTGTATAGCTCACTCGGTTGGTACGTTGCAAGCATGGCTGTGTTGAGTGTTGCGAAGCAGATGGCCGCGGGTTCGAGCCCGGTATGGGGCAAAGACGAACTGCCGTGCGGGCTGCTAGCAGGGTACGTTCTGAGCCGTTACACACCCGTCACACATGTTTAACAGCATTCTGACTTGGGGTAAAAGATGTACATGATTTGGTCAAATCCAGAAATGATGCACTAGCACAGTTTGCTGTGCCTGTACAGAGAACAGTCGAAGATTGTAAGGCGAAGATTCACCACACCGATTGTAGGTCTTGTGCCTGCCTGGCTTCCAGTTTACCTCAGATCCCTAGCTGACCTCATGCAGTGTTAGGGACTCCTGACTAGAGATTCCTCTAATAGAATCACAACCAGACGCTAGTTGCTACCCCACAGAGATGTGCTTATTGTTCTTGCATCTGAGTGCCGACCGAGCATTTGTATGAGCCGATACCTTATGAATGTTTCTGAAAACCACTGGGTCTTGGGTGGAGCTTGTGGACTGATGCCAAATCCTTTCACTCCTATGTGAGGGAGGCTCTTCAAAACGCTGTGTTTGTTTGTGTGGGGGCCATGTTCTTTTTTCATCAGCCCTGTTGATGTGGCTGGGTCGTTACTCGTCCACATGTTTCCTTGTAATCAGCTCTGTTGTGAGATTGTTGTCCTAATACTGCACTGCCAAACCGCTTCATCATCTCAGATCAGGCTTACCACTGACGTGTCGTCAGCAAACTTAACAATGCTGTGCCATGCAGTTGTGGGCAAACAGGGACCACAGGAGGATTCTTGAACCCTGTGTTGAGGATCAGCTTGGCAGATGTGTTCCTGCCTACACTCACCATGGGGTGGACTGTTCCTGCCTACACTCACCATGGGGTGGACTGTTCCTGCCTACACTCACCATGGGGTGGACTGTCAAAATCTCCAGGACTCCAGAAGTTCCGTCTCAGTGGTTTGAGCTTAGGGGCTGTTTACGTAATGAAAGAGTTCAGTCACATATACTACCGTATACGTCTCGAGAAAAGCTCAAGAAGACATTTTTCATTGTGTAAACTTGCGGGTCTCACTCGAATAGCCGCTATATTTCACGCGACCTCCTGAGATACCTTACGAAAGGATTTAAAATGATCCAACCTGGGGCTTTGCAAATGTAAATACAATTGTTCAGGAATGTGTTGAGAAATGTGCATTGCAGGGAAATTCTTCACGTGTCGGTCAATGAGTTGGTCTGGTTTCTATATGCGAAGTGCTCACACATCAACTTGAAATGTCTCGCAGGACATTCCATGACACACCCACAACCGCATGATTGCCGTCACGAGACATGACAATGTAAATAGAACCAGTATGGACATTGTTAAATTACATGAACAATACTTTTTCCTTTATGACATCTTTCAAAATCTAAATAGGCACAAAGACACGAGGACTCCAGAAGTTCAGTCTAAAGGTTCTGAACTTATAGTGACAAACTTGAAGGGCATAATATTATGGGTGGAGATATGGTGTTAAACTACTGTCTAGTAGGGCAAATACAATGTGGTGTTATGTAGATCTTAGACTGTTGACAAAGCTCCTGGACTCCTGTAGTGTACACAGACATGCACTATCTTCAGGGGCGTAATTAGATCTTCATGGGCCATGTGCAAAATAAAATCATGGGCCCCTTCTCCCCTTTTATCCCCACCCATATCCCACACCAGCCTACCTCATCACCTCACTACATTCCAGTATGTTGTAGCCCCAATAACTTTGGCATCTCAGCTAGCTTATCTTTCTGCTAATATTTCGCTTTTCTTTTTTGAGCAACACTTCAATGCTTAGATTTAAACATCTTTATAGCTATCTGTAAGTCTTTTTTAAGTTTGTTCTTACTACTTTGAATGTGCAAGCAAGAAGAAACTTCCAGTATTGGAAATGAGCAAGCCAACATAAAAAACAATTAGACATTATTTGCATAATATCCCAGAAATGTTTAGCACTTCAAAAAACATATATGTGAACTATTCAGTGTTATTTAATTTGAATAAAAATACCTGTATTAAATAATAAGGTACACATATTTGTGTTACTGTGATGCAGTGACAAAAAGTATATTTAAAAAAAGAATGACCATGATTGGAGTTAGTTTTGTGCAGATGAATACAACACAGGTGTCGCACCAGTACTTGACTCGTTAGATCACTGATTCAGTTTCGTCTATCACTTGGTTGTCTAGGTTTGAATTGGGCTCCAACTAAAATAAAAAACAGCATCTACTAGACCCACCCTGGAAATGGTTTGATTAATGTGGACTACAAGGTCAATTCACATAAAGGCAGTTGCACTGCCCGGTAGCTTTCATAACGGTCACAGAAAGAGGTTCTAGTAGGCCAAAGTACAGGCTGATATTCATTTTAATGACAATGGATAAGTACGCTACTTGATGCCCTATCAACAGAATTCTCAAAAGGTACACGAATGTTTCAATGAATAAGTAATGGACGTTGCTAGTTTTTTGTACCAGTTTCTGACTGGTTAATATCATCCTTGCTTTTTGACGCCGTGGGACCGTTGAACACCGATTTAACGCTTTCCGATAGGCGTCTTTCCCCACTCCCCAATCTTCCCCTCCCCCCTTTGCGTGTCCGTGCGTGTGCAAGTCTGGCAGCGTAACATCTGTGCGTACGCGGTCGTGATTGTTGTGAAGATGGCGGAGGGAGAGACGGAGAAGGAATATGACACAAGGAAAGCCACCGAGGGGCTTCGAGAACGGTTCAAGGAATTGACCAGAACACTAATAGAAAGCCCGGAATCACCGTCGGAGGCCTCTTTGCGTTTCTGCCAGGAATTCTGCCAGGTCAGCCTATTTTCCAACGACCCATCCTAGCCTGCTTGCAGCCATCCCATCCAGCTTCCTGGCTGATGATGCGCGTGTACGTTTTGCTGGTTGGCTATAACAATGTAGCTAGCTCGCGCTAGGCACATCATAACACATAAAAACACAGTTGCTCCTCGCGCTACCGTGTGATCCGTTTAGTATGTGCAATGTGTGCACCGCCCGTGTTCTCCTATGCGCACTTTAGCCCCTTACTTTTGAATTAAATCCCATCATCACAATTTTTTTCAAGCTAGCTTGTTAGCTAGCTAGCTGAATGTTGGCTAGCTGGTAGTAAAGAAGGCTTTTTCTTGCTGAGACGAACTAGCGAGCTTTTGTGCAGACTTTCATTGGCATGCAATCGTTTTTTTGTGTTTTTTTTGGTTGCATGAGACGAAACATATTTCGTCCATGTAACTCTGCACATTTAACTACATGTGAAAGCTACTAGACGTTTTTTTCCATTCGCCCATTGTGTTAGTGGATCAATACTGTGTCTGTTAACGTGTTCTGTAGAGACTTAGGCCTGGTCTACTTTTATAGTATTCAATTTCATACAAATCATAGTTCAATATAGGTGTACGATAAATATAAATCATAAAAACAGGGGCCATCTGTGTAGGTTTATTCGCTTTAACGTGCGGTTCGACGAACGAGGTGGGCCTGGTTTTAACTGAAGCCCCCTCTGTGCGGAGTGAGGAATTAAATGATAATTTCTCTAATGATACATGACCCCTAGATGGGTAGAATAATTCGAATTAATCTCTACCAAAAATAATGGTCACCTCAAGCTTGCTGTGTTATTGCAATATGCTGAAGAAAATCTTCCCCCCTCACATTTAGCCTCCATTTAGTAATAACCTGAGTTTTAGCATACTTTGGGATTTTCCTCCAGAAGACCCATCACCATGAGCAATGATTAGATTTACTGTTATTTTAGGTAAGAAAGGGATGACAGACAGTGATTATCATCGCTTGCAATATACCAAAATATTTCCCCATCAACTGTAAACATTAGTCCTGAATCACATTTGTTTGGAATTTTTGACACACCATGCATTTAACTTGAGCCTTTTTAAGATTACTGTATAGAGCTAACTGTGGCAATATTTCGAAAATGGTTGTCATTGAACCCTTTTGCATATATAATTAATTACAATTATTACCTTGAACTGGAGAAATGTGTGAAGTTTGAAAGGAAATAATGTAACGTTTGGAAGTATTTAAAGAGTAATAAATATGAAACAACTTTTTTTATTTATTATTATTGCATATATTCAGGCAGTTTATTGCAAACATATTTGATTCCATGTCATTTAGTGCTATCAATTTAATTTGGCTAGGTGTACCTGACTTTCAGGTTGAGCCTGGGTTTAAGAATAAACATTTGAAAAAAGTAGGTTCTTTACGGAAAGTGATGGGAAAATGATGGTATAAACTGGCTATCTATTTCTTTAAAAAAAAGTATGATTTTAAAGCGGTTATGCTATCTTTATGCTGTGGCCTAGTTAGAAGAAATCCACTGTGTCTAGCTTTCCAGTTGAATGTCAAAATGTTTCTGCTGCTGCTTGCCACTGAGTGCTGGTACATTGTTCAGTAGTGATGCAAAGATTTAGCAAGTATGCATTCTGTTCTTAGTTTTGTGCTTTTGAGCTTTAATCAAAAGTTCAACCTAGACTGAAAGCTTTAATCAAAAGTTCAACCTAGACTGAAAGCTTTAATCAAAAGTTCAACCTAGACTGTATGCTTTAATCAGAAACATGGCTTAATGTTTTTATAGTTCTGTTCAAATTACATTATTCCCCCATTTTTCTCCTCTCGCTATTGGTCTTGTCCAATTCTCCCTCTAAACCTGCCTTGTCGGCAGCTCCTCAACTCTTTGGACAGATGTGGAATGGTAAAGGCCACTCGTGGTTCACCAGAGCCAGCCAATTCTTTTTACACTGCTCATCCAACGTGGAAAACTTTAGTCAGATTATGTGTTGGTTGATTGACATTCACCAACTATACTGCTGCGATTGGATTTACAGACGACCCATCTGCAAACAAAGAGTCGCTGAGAACGATGTGTGAGGTAGATAATTCGACTTATCTATCACAAATACCGGGCTGCCTCGTGCTGGAGGTCCCGGGTCAAAGTCAGATGATGGAGAAACCATAGTCAGATTGAGGTCGACTAATCTGCCCATCTGCAGCCAGAGAAGCTTTTGGTTTAATTGTTCAGCAACTCTACCTGAAAATAACATTAATAGTTGAGTTTTTAAGTAGATAAGACAGGAACAATCAAAAAAACACTGACATGCTAATGAAATGTCATGCTGAATTTGTTTATCCGTTTGTGTAAGCTGTAGAGACCTGTAGAGAGAGTAATTTGTAATGTATGTTCCACTCATCAAGAGGCAGTTCAGCATAGCCTTTTAACACTTTGAAGTTGACACATCTGTAAAAACCACACTTCTCAACAAGTGGCAGATAAAAAGTATCCCCCAACCAATATCCCAACTTGTCAGTAGCAAAAAAAATTACAATGCCAGAGAATTTAGTCAGGACAGTGCCAAAGCTGAATGCAGCACAGAGGAAAAGAAAAATTTAAAGAAAATATTTGTATAGTAGCTATCGTCTAAAGCCATTTTTTTTCTTATTGGTACGTCCCTACCCCTAACTGACAAATGTATTGCTTGAAACAGGGCATGTCTTGTCCCAGAATTTCAGAGTGCATCCTTTGCTTAGTTGACAGCATACAGTTTCATAAACAATGGCCTTTCAAATGATTCCATTGGAGTTTCCAATCCAATCTCACCTAACGTATCCATGTTATATCTCTGAAAAGGCATTTATTTAAGTTGAAGTTCATATATAGCTAATTATATTCCCTGTCTTGTTCAAATGCAGTTGTATGTACTCCTGTTTCTTTATTTCACCTAGATTTTAGCAGGTAGGCAGATTGAGAACAACTTCTCATTTACAATGGCGACACAATAAGACGTACAATTTACAAATACTCTGAGTATACGGTAGGTATAAAACCTGTGCAGTCAGTGCAAAAAGGGTCTACTCAAGAGGTAGGTTAGTTGTAATTTAAATTGGCAGTGCAAATATTACACTAGAATATGTAACATGATTATGGCTAATGAAATTAGCAAATTATACAAAGACAGCAGTACGGGTGGATATTTGCAAGATTCGTTCTGGATTTGGTGAAAATACTAGGGCATAAATGGTCAGAGAGAGGCGGCAGCGTCAACACATACACTGGTCGGTCGGACAGTAGATCTGAAAGTAATTCTTTAAACGTAGTGAAGGGGACAGGGTGTACCGTTTTCAGGCATTTGTGTAGTTCTTTCCAGTCGTTAGCGGTGGAGTATTGGAATGAGAGGCGACTGAAGGAGGTTTTGTGGCAACCAGAGAGATATACCTGCTTGAGCGCAGGTTGAGAGTGGGTGATGCTCTGGAGATTAATACGTTTAAGTAAGGTGGGGTTTTACCTAGTAAGGTGTCTCTGTGCCAATTGTAAAAATGTGGCTTCTTCCATAATTTTGTTGCATTACAAAGTGGTATTGAAATTAATTTCTACAGGCCTTGCTAAAGTAGACATCACAGTATAACATCAAGTCAATGAAACTTCAGGCAATCTGTCCACTTAGGAATCATAAGTGATTGTGAATCAATGTCACCTATTTTGGTGCAAATGAAAGTAACTACAGGCGCACTAGAGATGCAACATCAAACAACTCCCAAAAAAGGGAATGTTTTTCCATTTTCACAGACAATTGGTCTCTCCTTCCTGACTGATTCTTCTGCAGTTTTTATTTTGCTAGTGTCACTACTGGTAGCATACGTACATCACAAGAAGGTTTGCTGTCTCCCAGTAGTCTCAAGCATGGAGAAGATACCAGGAGACGGGCCGTTACAGGAGACCTGAAGAGGACAGCGAGAGGGAACAGGAGGAGCACTGCCAGAGCCCTACAAAATGACCTTCAGCGGGCGACTGGTATGAATGTTTCTGATCAAACTGTCAGAAACAGACACAAAGAGGGTGTCATGAGGGCCCAACATCCTCTGGTGAGACCTGTGCTCACAGCCCAGCACTGTGCAGCTCGTTTGGCATTTGCCAGAGAACACCAGAATTGAGGTCTGTCGTTGGCACCACATTCTCTTCACAGATCAGCAGGTTTGTACTGTGCAGATGTAAGAGACGTGAAAGAGTCTGGAGATGCCATGGTGAACGCTATGCTACCTGCAACATCATCCAGCATGACCGGTTTGGTGGGGGATCAGTGAAGTTCTGGGGAAACATGTGCTTGGAGGGTCGCACAGACCTCCACGTGCTAGCCGACGGTACCTTGAATGCTATTAGGTACTTCGATGAAATCCTCAGATCCATTGTCAGACCTTATGCTGGTGCAGTGGGCCTTGAGTTCCTCCTGGTGCAGGACAATGCCCGGCCTCATGTGGCCAGAGTGTGTAGGCAGTTCCTGGATGACAAAGGCATTGATGCCATTGACTGGCCCTCACATTCCCCAGACCTGAATCCAATTGAGAAGCTATGGGACAATTATGTATTTGTGCATCCGACACCGCCAAGTAGCGCCACAGACTCTCCAGGAGTTCACTGATGCCCTGAGGTCTGGGAGGAGATTCACTGTTTCAAATGAAAAAAATAAAAAACTTTCCAGGACACCATCCACCGTCTCATCAGGAGCATGCCCAGATGTTCTCGGGAGTGCATTCAGTCACATGGGGGCCATACACACTACTGAGTCACATTCTGAGTTGCTGTCATGAAATTCACGCAAGTTGGAACAGCCTGTAATTTTAAATAGTTAACTTTGATTTAAAGTATGAATCCAGCCCTCAATTGGTTGGTGATTTTTGTGTCCATTGACAGTTACAATTACACAGTTATGACACAATAAAAATGTTGATGTTTTATTTTTTGGTCATCAAGAACCTAAATGTGGTTTGAGTATTGCCATAATTATTTTGTGCAGTGTATATATGTAAAAACATATGCACTCATGCAATGTTAGTACTCTTTTGGAACTGCTTTTGTTTTCAGAACTGTCATAATTCTGTGCCAGATTTGGTGTAGTGGTCTAAGCTCCCAACTCTGGATCACGTGCCCTGTCTGTGGCTGGTCGAACCCTGGCTCAGCCACTGTCTCTGCCCTTCCTCTCTGTCTACCACTACCTTTTGCTTCCTCCTGTCAATATGAAATAAAAGTACTCCACAAAAAAACTGCCATAGTTCTTCATGGCATAGATTCAACAAGCGCTGGAAACATTCAGCGGACCAACCAGATTTTGGTCCATATTGACAATGCATCATGCAGTTGCTGCAGATTTGTCGGTTTCACATCCATGATATGAATCTTCCGTTCCACCACATCCCAGAGGTGCTCGATTGGATTGAGATCTAGTTACTGTGGAGGACATTTGAGTACAGTGAACTCATTAGAACTCATTAGCTGAAGTAGTTACAGGAATTTAGTTATAGGAACAGTCCATTTCTACATAGTTCTACTAACTACTCTCTCCCAAAACCGGTTTTGCTGTTTGCATTCGCACTGGCCAAGTGGCTGTAGGAACTGGTAGGAGGGGTAAGGGAGTGACGCAAGCACCGCAACGGTCTTTATAGCGTAGTTTCTAGACTTTGGTGTAGCGCCACATACAACAACAAACCAGCATGGAGGAGGCCAACGGAATGTTCCTGTTGTGCCTTGCCGGGATCCTCATAACGGAGTTCAAACGGAGTTCAGCATTCCGTCCATTCTCGTAGTAATTCACATAGTAAAGTAATTCAAGTAATGTTTTGCTAACACAGACGGCATGGCTTTATTTACAGATGGCGCGCTGCAAGTTTCGCGTTGACAGTGTGACTTATAAGTTGGACCAATCAATGTAGACCTAGGAAAGTAAAAAGATCCTGCCCTGAATTAGGAGCTGAAAAAGGTATAGAAACTGCGGTTCAAGGAACTTCATGAGCTCCAAATTGGTACAGTGTTTAAGATGTGAGCTTTGTGACATGGCACATTATCCTTCTGGAAGTAGCCATTAGAAGATGGGTACACTGGTCATAAATGGACATGGTTGGCAGCAATACTCAGGTAGGCTGTGGCACTTGAACAATGCTCAATTGGTACTAATGGGCATCAAGTGTGCCAAGATAACTCTCCACACCATTATACCATTAACAGCCTGAACCGTTGATACAATGCAGGATGGATCCATGCTTTGATGTTGTTTACGTCAAATGCTGTTCCTACCATCTAAATGTTGCAGCAAAAAATCAAGACTCCTCAGACCAGACACCATTTTTCCAATGAGCTTTTGTCTAGTTGTGGTGGACCCGTGCAAATTGTAGCCTCAGTTTCCTGTTCTTAGCTGAAAGGAGTGGCACTTGGTGTGGTCTTCTGTTGCTGTAGCACATCTGCTTCACGGTTCAAAATGTTGTGTGTTCAGAGATGCTCTTCTGCATACCTTTGTTGTAATGAGTGGTTATTTGAGTTATTGTTGCCTTTCTATCAGCTCGAACCAGTTTGACCATTCTCCTCTGATTTCTGCAATCAACAAGTCATTGTCACCCAGAGAACTGCCGGCGGCCATATAATATTTTTCCTGACCGTTTTCTGTAAACCCTAGTGATGGTTGTGTGGGAAAATCCCAGTAGATCAGCACTTTCTGAAATACTCAAACCAGCCCATCTGGCACCAACAACCATGACAAGTTCAAAGTCACTTAACTCATTTTCTTCCCCATTCTGATGCTTGGTTTGAACTTCGGCAAATCGCCTTGACCAGGTCTACATGTGTAAATGCTTTGACTTGCTGCCATTTGATTGGCTGATTAGATATTGTTGTAATGATCAGTTGAAAAGGTATATAGATATACAGTACTCCAACAGAAATAATACTTTTCGTGGGATCCTATACAATAAAATATTCCTGCAACTCTTGTTTATTAGTCGCAGATGAGATTTGTTGGTACAAAACAACAGATCTGAAAGTTTATTAAAAAAGTGATTGAGTTAAGACCATGGGGCAAAAACGAGCACCCCCCAATGAAGCTGTTAGGAATGAAACTTGATTAAATGCCAAATAACTGGAATTCAATAACAGACAAGTCTAACCAATCATCACACAGGTTGCTGCAAGGTAATTGACAAACAAGGGTGATATTTAACCTATGCAATCTCTTCTCAGTCAATGCTGACAATTGTGGCACCACACAGAAGAGAGATGTCTCAAGGCTTGAGAAAGTAATTGCTTTACACAAAAAAGGTCAGGGCTGCCTACAAGACAATTAGTAAAGCATTGCTTATCAGTCAGAATACAAAAGTTATTAAACGTTTATCACAGTTAGCTAAAGCTGTAGAAAACCAAACTGGGGGTGACTGTTTAACATGTCATGAATCACGATATGACGTATGCTGCAAAGGAGTGGCATGCAAGGGTGTTGTCCACGAAGGAAGCCACTGCTAAAGCCCATGTACAAATAGGTCCATTTAGCCAGGGCCCATGTTGACAAAAGTGAAGAATATTGGGACTCTATACTTTAGTCGTATGAGATGAAGGTTTATCTGATTGCATGAAAACTGTATGGTGTCGCAAGTGGGAAGAGCACAAAGGAAAAATGCATGGTACACACAGTAAAGCATAGCAGTGGCAGTGTTGTTCTGTGGGGTGGTGTGAGTGCTGCAGGTGTTGGAGAATTGCACTTAATTGAGGAAATCATGAATTCGCAGATGTACTGTGAAAAACTGAAAGATGCTACCATCTCTCCACACCCTTGGTCGCTGTGCATTTATTTAACATGATAATGACTCAAAACATGCATCCAAGGCCACTACTGCATTCTTGAGGAAGAACAAGGTGAAAGTGATTCAGTAGCCTAGTATGTCACTTGACCTCAACCCAATTAAACACCTGTGGGGAGATCTGGAAAGACATGTCTAGAATCAGTGTCTGTCCAGCATCCAGGCTCTGAAAGAGCTAATTCTCCAAGAATGGAGAAAGATTGTTGTGGCAGTTCGTCACCACTCCATGTCCAGGGGCCTCATTTATCAACGTGGCGTACGCACAAAAGAAGACGTACGCAGCTCTCTACGCTTAAATTGGCGACACCGCCGGCAGATTGATGAAACACGTGAAGCTGTCTGAAACTGCAGACCGTTGTGTAGCTAAACGAAATTGAAATACTGCCTCTCATTAATAATATAAACATTTCACAAAGCCATTCTCAGAATCAACAGCCTGTGGTGAAATACAAGTAAAATAAAACAAGATTGTAGCCAACGTAAACGCAAATAAAAACACATTTGCAAAAAGAACAATCAAATATGTTCTTTAATTATATTGGCATGTTATGTAATTCATCTTCATAATTAATACGGTAAACAGAACAAAACCATGTTTAAAACTGATATTTTTGTCGATGTCTCTGTCTGGTGGAGCAGAAAGACAAATAGATGATGATAAATAGATATATAAATCGATCAATAGATAATAAATAGTAATTATTGTCCATTGGGTAAAGTAGTTTTCATAGTATATGTCGTTATCAGCTACAGAATCATAATGTTCATTTTATATGCGTTTAGTTCGTTTCATTTTTAAATGTGTTCCATCGTGACGCATGTCTTATCCATTTTGAAAGATGCAAAAAATTCAATTTAACCAGAACTATTTCTCATTTACAATTAGATTAATTCCCACATCTGTAGATTATCAGATACAGTAAAATGGATGGTTATAAAAAGGCATTCCATCACAATGTGTATTGACGCCTAATGCTGATCTTGCGCTGTTAGAAGATAATAATAATAATAATAGCCTAATAGTGCATTTTATTTAGTGGCACCTTTCATAATAACAGGAGTTCTGGCGACTGGCAATTTCCACAGGGAATTGGCTGACAGGTCAGGGTTATCCCAGCCAACCCTAGCCGGGTTATACCAGACATGTTAGGTATAATAGGCTTGTCGCATAGTTAGCCTACATGAAGTTTCCGTACACCGCAGGTGAACAGTCAAACACAAAAGCACAATTTGCAGCTATGTCCGGTTTCCCAAATGTATCAGTGCTATTGACTGCACTCATGTTGCCATAAGGGCACCGAATGAGAAATCTGTCATTAATCGTAAGCATTTTCATTCCATCATTGTCCAAATAATTTATGATGCAGACATGTTGCTCACTAATTTAACTAATCTTCCCCCAACCGTGGCAGACTTTAGCGATAAAGCGCTAGACACTTTGGCATCGACTTTGATGTCTGACCACTTTTTTTATTTCGCCCATGGTCCAACACTCAGGCTGCACTCACAGTGTCTGCAAACTTTTGCCACTCCAACGCCTTTTTGGCATTAGTAATGGCCACACTGTGCCCTCCAAACAACATTTTCCTCCTCTTTTACACCTCGCCAACAATCATTTCTACTTAACATTGAGTGAAGTTTCTTTTTTGGTTTTCCTCTCTCTGTTTGCAATGATTTCTCAATCAATGAATATTAATTTCGGGGCGTTTCACTGACTATTTATGGGCGTGACGTGCAGCCGCAAAAGCTGCGCCACATTTAGAGTTGATTGTGATTTATAAAGGGAAAACGGCGTAGGACGTGCGTGAGCACGGTTTTATAAATCTGAGTATTTCTTTGCGTACGCTCCTATATTTCGTCCGTACGCCACTTCTGACGCAAATTCACTGCACAGTTTTATAAATAAGGCCCCAGAAGAGTTGGTTCAGTCTTTTAACAATCGTGGAGGCCATACAAACTTAGATTTGGTCGAATTTGTTCTAGGGTGTACTCATTTTTGCAACACCTCATTTGAATAAAATGTATTATTTTGTTATCTTGATGTTGGTGACCAACCTTTTATGTTGTTAATAGAAGTAAATGTTTTTGCACAACTCAGTTTTGTTACATTTCAGCTAATTGTTCTGGTGTTCACTGAGAAATGGATACAAATCTTAAATTTCAAAGGGGGTATACTCATTTACTTTAATTTACAGTACTCAGTGTTAGGGATGGGTACCGACCCCTGTACTTTTACCGGTACCGACCGAATCACGTCGGTATTACCGAGTATTGGTTCATGTAAAATCAATTGGTGCCACATTTCGGTACCTGAGAGCGAATCTCTCGCGAGATTACCTCACATTTGCAGCTTGTCAATTGCGTTTTGTTCTCCATTGCAGCGTCATGCAGACAGGCGATTTTTACTTTGTATCTTTACATTAACCATAAGCCTTACCCTAACCTTAAACACTCTGAACCCTTGCTATTAAGCCCATCTAAAATAAGATCTTTACTTTCAGTCATTAAATGAATCATAAGCCTTACCCAAGCCCTTACCCTAACCACTCTGAATTAAACCTTGCTGTTAAACCCATCTAAAATATATTAGAAGAACACGTTTTACTGAAATGCTACATCATGATGCTTCCAATTTAAATACATTCATTTTGAAACGTGCTGAGAGACACGAAAAGTAAATGTGCTAAAACACGGAAAAAAACGAGAAAATCGTGTCCGTGTACACGAATCAACAGATTAAAATTGTGTGACAAATTACAATATATTATGAAATGCCGTGAGTGCGTTGGTTAGTAACCTCATGCCTAACCTTAACCGTGAATGTTGTAATCATGGTTGTAATATAATTAATTAGACCGTTATGGAATGTGTTCCGGGGCATTCCAGTTTACGAATACTGGAACCCCCACCAGCAGGAGAACGCCCATTTGTGGCTGCAGTTGGATGATATTGAAGCCGAAAGTGGTCAGAAGTATGGCTACACTTTTCTAAAATTGATACAGCCAGAGACAACACTTGTTGTAATATTTGCGATGTGATATAGAAAGCTAGCATGGCAACACGTCAAACCTAAGGAAACACCTTCTCAAACAGTCAACTCGTTGTAATATTTGCAACGTGATATGCAAATAGAAACTTAATTAAAATTACCCGCAGCTATCAATGTTAGCTCCGAAGACGTTGAGCCCTCCAGGGACAAAACTTCAGGGGAGCCAGCATAACATCAAATTCATTGTCATGTTCAGGTAATATAATACCTACAGTAGTTGGATTAATTGTTGTTGGAGATAAGTGGGCTTTTTCATTACTTTATCATTATAGCATCATTATCATAAGCATTTTAATAGCGTATTCTTAGGACATGTCGACGACTCATGTTATTTAACTTTCATCATCATAACAGTATTTGGCTGTGTATCAGCTTAGCTAACTAGCCAACATCAAGCATAAATGTAATTAATTAAGCAATCAGATTTTTATGTATAAACATATGTGTATTTAATGTGCTGCCACCTTTAGCCACATCTCTTTAGATTCTGTAAGTACCGAGATAATTACCGTTGGGTATCTGTATCAAATTCAAGGTATTGGTACTGGTATTGGTTCAAATGCGAACGGTACCCAACTCTACTCAGTGTAAGCGCAACTCAGTAGGCATGAACCAAACCACAGCAGCATTTGTGGACTCAAGATCATGGCTCAGACAACACTGAACCACCTCGGACAACTTGAATATTATAAATGTAAAAAATGTTCTGTTTGTGATTAACTTTTAATGTAAAGGAAAATAATTTCAAAAGTATAGTGTTGCAATGTTTGGGCAACCTGCTTTGTTTAGGCAAGCCTACATTAGTTCAGGAGTAGCTCTTGGCCTAACAAATCCCACATTGTTACTGTGTGGGGCACAAGGGTTATACATTCATTTTAATGGAGCCCGTCCCCCATACATAAATTACATTATTTGTAACTTCCCTGAGTCAATTGTTGAATTTCAATTGACTCAGGGAATTCTAAAACTTTTTGGAATTAAAAAAGTAGCGATATATTATTTAGACAATAATAGGGAAGTGATTTTCAGGACATTGATTCTCTTCAAGCATTGAAAAAATTGTAAAAATTCTGTATGAGATAACCCTAACCCATCACCCATCCAGATCAAAGATTGTTCTCCCCTGAGCTTCAGGAAACAAGGGAACACATCCATGGATGACATTGGTGATTTTTAAAACAGCAACAAGTTTAATTGGTGATCTTACAGTAGACTAAATGAAAAATGCAACAAAAAAAACTATGCAAAACAAACATGAAAAATAAAACACATCACTGAGTAACTGCCTTGTTTTTAGCATGGTGGCTGCATCGTGACATTAGTTTGCTTGGCATCAGCCTATATGGACGTTCTTTCAGATAAAAAAATGACTAGTCATCTAAGCTAAAGTGTAATCTGCTTGCTTCAATTTGTTTTGCAACACTTGTTTGTAATATTTTGTATACAGAATCACTCGTATGTTTTCTCAAGTACCACTATGGAACAGGCAGAGTATCCATAGAACCTTTGGTTGGAACCCAATGGACTGATTTATTTGAAGCAGTTTAGTGCAAAAAAAACTAGCAATTTCAGCAAATTTAATACTTATTGCCACGCTTTATTTCAGACTCAAGAGAAGGCTGTGATGACACAATTGTGGTTTGCTTGCAGGTCCTTGTGGAACATGCTAGCCGTTGGAAGGCTGAGGAAGATCCAGTGCCGTTACTGGAGGCGTACACGGTGGCCATACTCAGCTATGCAAAGGCCACCACTTGTCTCTCCTCCGAATGTGAAAATGTGCCACGCGTACTTGAAAACCTAGCACTGTGAGTACCCAATTACAATGTCAATATCTTTTTTGTGCGCAGGGGAGCTGCTTCTATAATATTAGTAATCTGCCAAACTAGCATTGTTATCATGGACCAACAGAGAGTTATTGAACGACTGATTTACTTCTAGGAGTTGTGTGGAGCTCCTTCTCTCTCTACCCGAGCATGTTCCTGGTGCCTTATGGGACGAGTTTCAGTCCTCTGTCAAGGTTAGTGCTCTAATTCTGTTTTCTCCTCTAAAGCTGCTATTCATTTTTTTCTCAACTGTACATAGAACAGCAGGGGATGTAATTAAGCTGAAAGGTTATTTTCCAATTCTCTTTATAAAAACAAATGACATGGTGTCCCTATTTTTAGGTTGAATTGGAAAATGCATATGAACAAACCCTGAGTGACACACACAGATAATATATATATTCTGAAGTTTGTTCTTTGATTTGTATAGTTGAAGAACGTTCAAGTATCATATTATCCTTTACAGTCGGCGCACAGCTTTCTTCAAGAAAATGGTAACACACAGCTCTACATGCTATCAGTTATGGCACAGGAGCCGGGTGTGTGGACTAACGCCACTCTTTGCAGAATTATGTCTAATGAGATACCAGAAATTGACAAAGGTTTGTTCTAACTTACTTGTTTATATGATAGAAAATATTTTGCACATGTGAGAGACTGTTGTGGACAATGCCGTACCAGCAATGGTATTTCTAATAAGTGTTCTCCATCTACACTACCTAGTTCATGAGTTCCTGCATTTGGAAGGTCCCACACTTCTTAGCATGCGACTGAAGCACCTTATCAAACAGAATCGATCAGAGAAAGCAGCGGTCTTAGCCAAGATGTGCTCGGAATATCCAGAGTATGAAGGAAAATGGAACTTCAAGCAGACGTACCTTGTTTGCCTGTGTATGACAAAAACACAAGAAGACCTCATGCAAGAGGTAAGAGATCAAGACGTAAATGATCATGGGTGAGCGTATTAAAAAAACATTGCAGAGTGAAGGCTTTTCTTTCAAAGGGACACCGCAAGAAGTTAGATCAATTTCTACTTGAGTTTTGGAGGTTTTAAAGTTGGCATTGTCGTTGTTCCAGGTGTGGATGAAGCATGCATGTCCGCTGGTGATGGGGGTTCAAACCCCGGCTCGGCTAACTGTCTGTGCACTTCCTACCTGTTTGCGTCTACACACCTGTCTCCTTAGCCTCTGCTGCTTATTATCATGTCAATTAAATTAATTTGCATAATAAATTATGCTGGATTGGAAGGGCTGGAAGAGATGTTTCTGATAGCATTTTAATCGCTTGGTTTGGATTTTAATCGTATTTCATAATATATTTGGCGTTGCTCTAACATGAAGTATATCTATGATGATACCATCTACAGTGGGCAACGTGCTACTATGAGAGCTAAAGCTACAGTTTGTGGTGTACATAGACAGTTGTTGCTAAGATTATACTCTCCATTAATTATTGGTTCTCTTCCTCCGCCAGACCTTTTTATGATATTTGGAGTTTAGGTTGTTACCCTGCTCAACCCCCTCCCCCCATTTATCTCCCCTTTCAATTCCCACTACTCCTGCCTTGTTGGCAGCTCCACAACTCCTTAGATGCGAGGGGTGCGCATATGGGTCATCCAACTATGTCAAGATTAGGTTTCTTTCTAGTTCCCACGTACTAGGGAGTTTTTCCTAGCCACTGTGCATCACTTGTGTTGCTTGCTCTTTGGGGTCTTGGGCCGGGTGTCTGTCAAATCACTTTGTGACAACTGTTGTTGTAAAAAGGGCTTCATAAACAAATTTGATTGATTGATGTCGCCGAGCTGCCGATTCTTTTCGTACTGCTCTTCCAACAGGAAAGCCTTTATTCAGGTCATGTACGGGAGGATTACGCTCACCAACTATACTTCATGATTGAATTTACAGACAACCAATCTGCACACGTGGATTCGCTGTTGATTTGGCTTATCTTTCCCAAATTTTGCCAATTTGCGCTTTCTCGTTCTGGAGCTCCGGGGAAAGCCGAAGATCCCTTAGTCAGGCCCGAACCACAAATTATCATGACGAAGACATGCTGCAATGCAGCGACTTAGCCCACTACGCCACGCAGACCCCCTGGTTCCCTGCTTTTGAGAGGAGATTTTTTTACCTGGAGACTTCCTGAAATTGTGCTAAGCTAGCAATACGCTAACTTCAATCATCTAAAAACTGCATGCAGACCTGTTGAAAAAATGGTATCCTTAAGTCTTGCTGTATTCTTTTAACGATAGATGGAGATTAGCTCAAGCAGTGAATCGATAAAACTGATTAATCAAAATGTTTTTTCTCTCGGCCAGATCTCGCAGGTTGACTGTAAGGATGCATTAGAGATGATTTGCAACTTGGAGTCTGATGGAGATGAAAAAGCGGCTCTTTGTTTGTGCTCATCATTCCTCAAGCGACAGCTTCTCCAGGGTGACGTGTATTGTGCCTGGTAAATATTGGCCTCTAGTTTCTCCTCTCGCACCCCACTGCTCATTGCAGATATTGTATCTTGACGATACTTCTCTTTTACGTCTTCATGTGTGGGAGACCAGTGATTAGGGATGGGCCGATACTGATACAAGTACTTTGTATCGGGCCCGATACTGGGGATAAGTACTTGTACTTGTGAACAAGGCCCGAAACTCCAAACCGATACTTCCTCCACATTTAAGACCGTTATGCTGCGCAACGCTTTACAGATTAGCTATAGATGGCCATAGTTGTAAATCTGATTCACGTAAATGTTTTATTGGAAATGTAGAGGTATTTTAGCCCTATGCATATATTTCATATTGATGATAACGACAGTCTACTTCCTCATTCAGAGACCATGCTTAAAAAGCTGTACAACTGTATTTATTGCAATTTAAAAAATAAAGAAAAGCGATTTAAATGTGATAATGCTTCCCTGCAATATGAGGTTGCACACAATCACCGCCTAAAATGCATAATCATTACAAAGACAGAGACACGCGTTAGCTATTTAAAAAAACTATTTTCCTCAGCAGTTGTCTAGTAGAGTTCAAATGGCGAAATACGAAATCGTTTTTCTCATTGCTATTTTCATGTAGCCTAATATTTGTAAAATTATAGGTAAAAAAATATTAGAATCCTCAAGGAGGAAATGTGCAAATTTTAAGTACAGGAACGAACGAAGGACGCAAGTTATTAGGCTATTCGGTGCAGGGTGGGAAATTAACTTTTTTTGCCGAAATTTCTTACCAGCCACTTTTTCCCAAATTCAAATACATAAAAGAAAATGCGCTAGCATATTCTATATTGCTTCAATACATTAAATTCACAATGAATACATGTGTTTTTTATATAGGTCAATTACTAAAGGGACATTCGGTAAAGACAAGTCTGAGATGAATAATTTTCAGATGATTGACGAATCGGTTAGCTAATTGTATGACCTACTACCGTATTTTTTAGTCAGCTTAATCACTCATGCAACAGTAGGCAGTTTCATCTTTGAGAGGTGTAAAACTCTGTCGCTGTTGTAACTCTTGTTGTATGCCAGAATATTTACACATTTGTAAATAATTTCCTAATAATCTGTTTGTAAAACATCTGGGATTACTAATAAAAATATTGAAGCATTGGTTAAATGATTTACATTTACAATTTAGTCATTTATCAGTCAGTCTTATCCAGAGTGACTTAAAGTAAGTACAGGGGCATTGTTCTTGGAGCAATTTAGGGTGAAGTGCAGAGTCCAAAAACAACATTTGGCACAGCAGGGAATCTAACCAGCAACCTTCTGACTCTAGTCCGACTCCCTAACCACTTAGCCATCTGAAACCCAATTATTTCCCATCAAAGCTGCAAGTACTTCATCAATAATGAAACGAAACATAATACAACATTAAATATAATAAGAAACCATATTATGGCGATGTAAGATACCTGAATTAGAATTCGTTGTTAATAGTTTAAGTTACTATTGAGAAGTTGAACATTGCGCGTTTAATTGTCTCTGGTAAAACGAGATTGGCACTTATCAGAATCCAATCATTATCACAGACTAAACGAGTGATTTAAGTGACAGCCTAATCATCTAATGAGCCTTTAGCATTCCGCGCTGTATTTGTGTTTTTCTTTTTGCGATTACATAAAATTGTATCATCGTCACATCAACTTCCCCATATCTGTAATTATACATGTTTTGTCCTTGATATTTTCTATATTGACTTTATCCTACTCGGGGTTAATACTGGGAACTAAATTGATTTGTTTTTCTTCTATACCGCATCTTTATGGTACCGCAGCTAAAGGCTGGAGTTCTCACAGACTAGCTCCGCGACAATGAATTAAATATGCACCTCGACAGAAGTGCGTCTTTCTTTGTTAATGAGTAAGTTTCTAAATTTTTGTTTAACGCGTTTATCTCCAATCCGAAACAAGTAATGTTTAAAGTAGCCCAATAAAAAAAACGTATCATATGTTGTACAATTCACCCGCCAGAGTGGCTGGTAGATTGGGAAAAGTTACCCGCCAAAGGGAAAATCTACCCGCATTTGGCTGGTGGCGGGTGTTAATTTCCCACCTTGATTCGGTGCATACTGTAACTGTACAAAACGGCATGAGGAACGCCCGGACCTAAGCCTCTGAAAAACAGCTATTGCGTTCGCGTTTACAAACGTGTTTCTCTCACTTTAGCTAATTAGGGAAGGAGACGTAAACCATTGACATCTATAATAAATATTACACATTCTTTACCTGCAATGTAAATGATGTTCTTCTGGATATGTAGGAATATTTACTTTTCTATATTTGAATTGGCTGATCAACATCTAAGAAATAGCAGGTTTTAGCTTGATAAATGGGACATTTGGCATAGTTCTTAAAAGTACTCGTATCGGCAAGTACCCAAAATGAAATACTCTGTACTTGTACTCGTTCCACAAAAAGTGTTATTGGCCCATCCCTACCAGTGATGATAAACCTTTCTTTTCACAGGGAGCTCACACTTTTCTGGAGCAAACTTTTAATGCGGTCAGAGGCTTCGGCAGATTCATTTCTCGAACAGTGTCGAAAGTTGGTTCTACTTTCCAGGAGCGTCTGTCATATCCTCTTCCTCATCAAGGTTATCCAATCTGAGGTGAAATTATTTATATAAATGTACCATTCAATATTACTCTTCTGAAATGTATGTATGGTTTGTAACTGACTCTGACGTAATTATTTCCTCAGGTTGGTGAAGTGGGACTGCCTGTGTGCATTGAAATGTGCATTCAAGCCCTACAAATGGCGTCTAGTAATGACATGGACAGCAGAACCACCATCTGCAAAACGATTTCCTGTCTTTTGCCTGGTGATTTGGAGGTGAAACGGGCATGCAAACTAACAGAGTTCCTCATTCAACCTACTACAGAGTCATATTATGCCGTTGAATCACTCTATAATGAACCTGACGAAAAGCTTGACGATGAGAACCTTCCAGTACCTAACTCCCTACGCTGTGAGTTACTGTTGGCCTTGAAGACACAGTGGCCTTTTGACCCAGAGTTCTGGGACTGGAGAACCTTGAAGCGCCATTGTTTGGCACTGATGGGGGAGGAGGCATCGATCGTGTCACCTGTTGACACACTCCGTGACACAGATGAGGAACTTGAGGAGGGTGCAGCTGAAAAAGGTCCTGAGTTCAAAGACCTTGAGGAGTTTATTTTGAACACTACAAATGAATTGAATGAAATTGCAGATGAACGAGAGAAAAATAGAGAAGCTAAGAAATTAAGGGAAAAGGGGTTTGTATCTGCAAGATTTCGAAATTGGCGAGCTTATATGCAGTATTGTGTTCTCTGTGACAAAGAGTTCCTTGGTCACAGGATAGTTCGTCATGCACAGAAGCATTTTAAAGATGGGGTCTATACCTGTCCAATCTGTGCTGACAGCTTTGACACGAAGGAGATCCTTGAGCCGCATGTGGCGTCGCATGTAAAGAAATCCTGCAAAGAGCGACTTGCTGCTATGAAGGCAACAAGGAAAATGTCAAAGCCAACACAATCCACCAGCAGCCATTGTAATAATATGAAAACTAAAGCTGTGGTGAAGCTCGAAACAGAGACCAATTTCAGTCCAAACAATTCTAATTCTCTGGATGGAAATCCCAACAGTGCTACAACAATTAAAGTCAGTCCTCAAAAGCTTATACAAACTCAATCAAGTCCTTCAACGCCTGCATCAATTAATGTCAGTACTGTAATACCTGCACCAACTAATTTCAGCCCTGAAAAGCCTGTAGCAACTAGATATGAAACGGAATTCACTGAGGAGTGTGTCTGCCCTGTGACATATTGTCAGAAAGTGTTCAAATTTTATCGGAGTCTTGTAACTCATGTAAAAGCCCACAAAAATGATGAGGAAGCAACACGTTTTTTGGAGATACAACGACAGAAAGTTGTATGTCAGTTTTGTCGTCGACAATTTGTTAATGCCAGACATCTCAATGATCATTTGCAAATGCACTTGGGTGCTAAGCCGTACAATTGCATACAACTAAATTGCACAGCCAGCTTTCACTGCAATTCAGAACTTCTCATGCACAAAAAACTACACACTGACTTTAACGCACAGTGTATGTTTCCTAATTGTGGACGGGTTTTCAATGAGGCATACCTATTGTATGACCATGAGGCACAACATTACCTTACATTTACTTGCAAAATACCTGAATGTGGGAAGATTTTCTATTCACAGTCCCAGCTAAACTTGCATCTGGAGAGCCATGATCCAAAAGAAATGATCATCCCAATTGACAAAAATTCTATATCTAAAATGGAACCTTCTATCCAGTGTTCTTCAGGGCAAGCAGAAATGTACTTTACTTCTGTCAATCCAGATCAGAAGAAAGCACATGATGAAATAAAGGAAGTAGTAGATGAATCGGGATTGTCAACAGAAAATGCTCCGGACAGCCCAAAAAGCCAGACGAAAATTAAACATTCTGTTGAGAGCATGCTGAATGCTGTTAATAATTCTAGAAAAGAGTTACAGAAATGTTTCGTTCCACTGTTAAAAACTAACTTGGGAATGGAGAATGTAACACCATCTCCGGCGGTCACACACCAAGAAATAATTCCAACTCTGGAAGATTCCCAATATCCCTCTGAAATAATACAGTTGAATGTTTGCCCAGAAGAGGAGGCAATCAACAGTCCAATTCAAGCTGTACAGGAAGTTTTACCAGCTTTTCCTCCACCTGAAATTAAGACTGAACCGCCATTTTTGCTGAATCAATGTCAAAGTACTCCAGCAATAGCTGGTAGCGATGAGGATGCTCATAGCTGTCCACTTGAAGCTTGTGATCGCAAATACAGTACTTCAAAAAGTCTTTCCCGACATGTTAAGAAAAACCATCCAGACATTTTTGAAGAATGGAAACTAGCTAAGAAGTACAAGAAAGTTGCTAAAATAACATTGAAAAAGGTTCCGTCTGTGAACAGTTTATCACAGGACCAGAAGGACAAAACAATACTTCAACCAACAGCAGTATGCAGTAGTAATGCGATACAGCAATTTGAATATCCATTGGCGTCAAGTTCAAATTCACCTGCAATTTGCCCTGCGTGGGAATCCCCCTTAGATCACACTGGTCAAATGCAGTCTGAGATAGGTGACTCATGGACATCTACATTAAACAATTGTTATGCAGATGTCTTCTGTCATCTAAATGAATACCCCAGTAAAAGTATTCCAGTAACTCCTTGGCAATCAGATCCATATCAAAATGTCTTTCCATTAGAAAGGGGGCGAGAACTAGTACCAGCAACTATGCATGGTAGTGCCATCCAGACTATTAAATCAGAATCAAGTTTGATGAATCAGATGTCTGAATATGTGTCAAGCTCCCTTATGCTGGATAATGGAGGACACGGTGGTGGGCAACACTATGAGATTATGACCTCTGAAGTAAATACAGATGGTGTGATTTCCCTAATGGGGAAAACCAATCCCAATATGTTTGCACACGAAAGTAATTGTAACAATTTGACAGCTGGAGGATTTCATGCTTCATATGTTCCAAATGAATCTTCCAATCTCATTTCAAGACCAATGCCATTGATGGACATTCCCAGCAATGCATTGAACCATGATGGCCAAGTAGCACCAAGTACCACAGTGGAGATGACCAACATGGGGAATATAACTAATCTTGCACCACCTAATTATGAAAATCATATTAACAGTTCTGTAGATGACATGCTTCTTAGTCCACATGCTCCTGTTCAAAAGGATTTCCCGTACGATGAGGACACATCTCGTGTTGAAACTGAAGTCATTCCTACAGAGGAGAAGATTGCTGATCCTGAAACACAAAAAGTAAAACGCTGCAGGCTCAGCAAGAGAACAAAATGGCCTGCTATCATAAAAGACGGTAAAGTCATCTGTCGAAGATGCTTTAGAGAATTCTCCAGCACAAAGTCTCTGGGAGGTCATCTTTCAAAACGCTCCCAGTGCAAACCATTAGATGAAATGGACTTAACGGCCGATTTGCCTACGTCATTTCTCGACTTTCTCAATGACCCAACTGTTCCTGAAACCAATGGATCCATTTATAACTTGCAAAATGGTGAATTCCCACAGGACGTTGTTGGTAATCTCTCCACACCAAATTCTTCTGAAGTAGCGCAAATTCAAAAACCCCTGGATTCTAATTCATCAAACCCTTCAGTTTTAGCTAGTGGACATTCCAAAGTCAGTCCAAATAAAACAGAAGCGTGGATAGAATTGAAAGAGTCAAAGATTAATTCTGGTAGTCAGAAGGATAGGGAATCAAATGACTGTCCTGCAGAAAATAAGTCAAATACAACTTCTGTTGGAGCAGATGAGAATGTTGTAGAAATTCAAAATGCTTTACAAAGGATGGATTTAATTGAAGCTGCACACAATAAAAGTTTGCTGGAAAAGTGTTCCTCAAAGTACAAAGACAGCCAAAGCATTGCCGTCTCAAGTGTTAATGCGGTGCAAAAAGTTGATCAAACCAAGACAACAAAAACAGTTGTCAAGGTGGAAGACCAGAGCCGAGAAAATGGCCCCAAGCCATTCAAGTGTGAAATTTATCATTGTGAATTTGGGTTCATGACAAAAGAAGCATTATTCAAACACCTAGGTAGGGTTCATGATTACTCCGTTGAGATGATTGAGGAACTCAAGAAAACCCCAATCAAATTCTCTCCATATCCTTGTCACATTTGCACGAAAACATTTACCAGAACCACAGGCCTAAGAATTCACTATGAAAAAATCCACCGTTTGACGCGGGCAGAGATGAATAAGTTAAAGGTTGGAAGTCGGAAAAAACGCTCAAGCACTGCCACCGAATCGGCAGTAGAGGGTACTCGTGGACCAGAGGCTACAGTTGCATCGTCTGTTGTCAAACAAGAGCCACTTGACATTGCCATTAGGAGTCCAGTGGAAAGCACAAATCAAGAGGGATGTGCACAGACCTCTGAGATCATTTCAGCAAGAAATTCATTAAGAGAGACATCAGTGCATCAAATAACGACTGAGAAAGTACAATCACCAGAACATGCTTTGAGGGACGTTGACAAGTCATTGTATGATTTAGAGTCCCTGTCGAAGACTGACCCTACGAAGGATGAGGCCTCATTGACCGTTGTGCCAGTAAACCCCACCCCAGTTGTTAATCAAACATGTAGTCCAGGTGACACTGTAGGAAAATCAGAGGCACATTTAGAATCTAAATCTTTTAGCCATGCAGCAAAGATGTCTACCCAGACTGTAAAACCATCACCTGAAATGGCAAGCTGTTCAAAACTCACAAAACCTAAACATGAGATTCAGTTCCAAAAAAAAGAAAAGCTTCAGAAAAGGTTAGGGCTTCAATTGTGTGACTCAGACAATTCCTTCAGCCCATATCGGCCTTATCGTTGTGTTCATGAAGGATGCACTGCAGCTTTTACCATCCAGCAAAATTTAATTCTTCACTGTAGGGCTATGCATCAGTCAACTCTTCCCTCGCCTTCTAGAAACCTTGATTCTGAAAAAGCTAAAATGAGTGGCGAACAAGCTGCCGAAGTTGATAATAATGAAATCAGATGTCAAGTAAAAGACTGTTCCAGAATATTCCCAGGAATAACAACCTTAGTGCAGCATTACCTTTTACTTCATAAATTCACTCGAGATAAAGCCACTGCTATGATGTCAAGCCTCAATGTAGGGACATTCCATTGTGACCGGTCAGAATGTACACTCTCCTTCACCTCTGTGGAGAAATACATTGACCACATAAAGAACTTTCACAAGGAAATAAACATCTCTGAGAGAGGCAGTGTGGATCAGACTTTCAAGTGTAAGCATGATGGCTGTGACCGGGTGTACACTACAAAGTCAAACCTACTTCGTCATGAGATGAAAAAGCATGATTTGATTTATATTCCTAGAACACAGCAACAGAGAACAACAGTTGTCAGTCCCAACAATGGAAAAGAGAATGTTGAAAATACAACGAAAGTGAAGAAGAAAAACACTAAGAAAAAAGACGACCGATCACTCGACCACTGGACGAGCTTTGGAAAACCCTCTCTGAAATCTATGGACGATGCATCAGCTATGTGCACCAAAAAATTCTCTTTGCAATACCCGTGCATGATAAAAGGCTGCGATGCGGTTGAGCGGTCCGAAAGGAATATATTCAAACATTACATCACACATGGCCTTGCTGAGCGATATATAGAGGATCAGAGAAGCCAGTTCATATTCTGCAAAAAGTACCCACGCTCAAGATTCAAGGATCCAAACAAATCGGAGGGTTTGTCAACCGAATCATCCGCTGAGGAAACTGACCCAGCTGAGGGTGAACCTGAGACTTCAAATAGCATTGGTCATACGCAAGATGTGGACGGTGTCATCCAAGCCGCAGCAAAGCTGTCAAATGACGAGAGTTCTGAATCACAATCTTCTACTTCAGAGGCAAAAAAGAGGGGTCGTCCACGAAAATCTGAGAATAGGACTTTAGCCTGTCCTGACAGAAAGTTGTCTCTTAGAAATCGTCCAGCAGATAAAGGTTTCCAGTTGACAGACACTTCAGACCAGGGCTCCACTGCTTCCCAAGAGGAAGAACCAGAGGATGCTGTGGCACTGGACACGTTCCTAAAGATTCTGGAAACTTCACCATCGAACCACACTCCCAAAAGAAAAATAAGTGGAGGTTCAAGGACTGAGTTGCCATTGAAACGGCAGCGTACCCTTAAGCAGAAAACTGCTAATATTATGTGCGATTTGCCTGATGAATTCATCGGAGCATGTCAAGACCTTGTAGACTTTAGAAATCCTTTGAATATTAAATCGGTGAATAATGTGAAGATTGTAATGGACAAAACCTTTTCCAATGGTGCTGATCTTTTGCTAAAGCAACTTCAAGATATGCGACCCATGGTTATAATAAAAAAGTGGCTTTATAGTTGATGGATAGCTCACAGCCTGATGTTTTGTTCCCCCAACTCTTAACTCAGGATTAGAAAAGTATCATGCTGCAAACAGATCTGTTAATAACCGATATCCAATGGTAATTCGTTTTGACCATTATACAATTGAAGATGGAGCATTTTCTACTTACGACATATGGTTGATTTTAAGTTTGAATAATGTAGGCTATGTTGTTTAGTCATATAAGAACCAGGTAATCTGTAGAGAACATAGATTTTAGAACATGTTTGTATTTATGAAGCTTCTAGTAATGAAATTGTTTTTGCTAAATGGGGAGTTTTAAGGAAAAACAGTTTTTATATATCCCTATGGGATTTTTTTTGTTTGTATTTATTTTATTTTTCAACACTAGTATCTGTAATATTTACATGTCTTCCACAGTGTTCAATAAAATGTAACTGTTTCCTTTTATAAACTTGATCTACAGAATTTGTTTGCAGGTTGTTATTTACAGTCATTATTATAATTCTCTGCCACAAGCTTATGTCATGACACTGAGCACTGGTACCATAAATGTTATGGAATTATAAAACAACTGCAGTGTGCAATGTATATAGTGAACCCATTTGATGTTTAAAAGGTTGTTGGGGATATTACACAGTCCTGACTAAACATGAGTGGACACTTGTCATTGATGTATATATTTAGCCAAACATGTATTAGTTTGAGAGGTATAATTCTGCATTACTAATGCTTCATCTACCACTCTGGTAATTGCTAGTGATTAACATTTGCATTGGTTAAGAAAATCAAGTGGTTACATAGACACGTTTTCCCAGTTAGATTATGACAATAGCAAAAGCCTATTTTTTTCATGGCGTATGCAGTATCCGGGTCTACGTTAATATCTCCATCTGTTTTTCTGATCAAACCCCTGGCTTGGTTAGTCTAGGTCAAAAAAATAGGTAAAAATATCTAGTTCCAATGGAAACCTTGCATATAAGTAGGTTTTCTGTTCCCCCTGGCGGTGTACTTGGAAGTATTCTATTTCGGAAATTCTGTGTATACCACACGGTGGTTGATGGAAGAATTGTCAAGTGTGCTGTTATTTATACACTTTCGGTCTTCATAGCAGTTGAAATACTTCTACTTATGCAGTGAATTATTTGTTCTTTTTTAATGACTGATGTCCATTTACATATATTTTTAAATAATAAAAATATATTTAATAACCTACTGACTGACTGCGCATCGATTAATAAACGTCACAACGGCGGGAAAGTCAGGGGAAGTGTGGACTGTTTACATCCGGTGAACAGGAAGTTTAGTTTGGCTGGAGACGTTATAGCCAGGTTAATTTACAGAAGATAACGTGTAAAACAGATCGTCTGAAAATGTCAACTTCATCCGTCTCTAAGGTACGGTAGACCAACGAAGTATTATTTGTGGATATTCCAAAAGCTAAGCATTGCAAATATGACCATAATAATGCATTCGACTTATATAGCGCTTTTCTTCCAAGGAACCCAAAGCGATTTACTGTACACACTGAGAGGGAAAGCCCACCTCCAATAGTTTTAAGACAAAAAAGTTAAACGTCTATTTTTCTTTCGTTTAATTTTCCTTATTACGTTGTCATTACCTGTGTATCCTCGCATAGGGTTGCTTTGTGTTCAAGCCCAATGCCAAAAAGAGAAAGAAGACTACATCTCTGGGTGAGTGAGAACTTGCATGGGGTCATTTAACAACTAGATAATTATTTAACGTTTTTATTTATAAAAATATATTTATAAAGACGTAAAAATGTATCCGACCGCAATAATTGTTCATGTGGTTGTGTGGGTGCACTACAGAGGATTATTTCACGCATGGCAGTGAAAACACGGAAAACGGCAAACTGCGTTTCAAAACGTGTCAGACTTTATGGGATAAAATGACGGCAGACACAGAGGTAAGGACATACCAGCACTCAGTATATAGTAATGTGATGTCCAAAAACGTAATTACAGTCTTGTATACCATGCCAATCAGCCTTTCGTTTTTTCTTTGATTGCGCTGGTTATAAGAAGAGTAAGGCATCTCGGGTTTATGCCAAAAGTACCAGTAAGCACTGTGTGCATTGTGCGATGCACCGAGATATGAACTGGTTTTAGTCATGGTTTATTGGCCCTACACCACCCTCTCATTCCATTACTGCATAAGTCTAGCTGTTCTGAACAAAGCAACCTTTTGACACGCATGTTGACATTGTTTACACTTGACAGTTTCTGCAGGATGAGCTGAACAGGAAAATACTAGACAGTCTTCTGGAATTCATCAGAAAAAGTGCCTCCACTTTCCAGCATGGCGCGAATGACTGGGGATCGCAAATGAGAGCCCATGAGATTCCCACAGCTGCTCTTGTGCTTGGTATGTGGCTTAAAAAAGAACTGGAACCTGCAGAAGGCTGGTATGGTGACAGGCCTTAATCAGTGTATTTGTGCATTGTGTCTAAATAAGCTTAAAGTCCACACCCTTATATGAGATGTCTGTATGCAGGAGTGAATGTACCCGATCATGACATGACCTTCCACAGCCTTTCCGAGCAGTTGCAGCAGTCAGTGACTCAGTTTGTTGTCTCCCTACAGGCAAAAGAGTGTGCAGGTCAGTCCTCTGTGTGGTACTCAAGAAATTACTTCAATTTAAAAATGTATAGATGGTATCAGCTTTGATGCTTGACGAGGCCGTGTGAAGGATCCATGTCAGTGGAGTGAAATTGAACTCTTACTGTTCAAACCCGGCCACTGTATTTACATTGTTGCAACATTATTTTGATAATGCATAGTGCATGCCTTTTTTATGACATGTTGTTTTGTGTTGTTCGCAGCCCTGAAACAACTAATGCAGAATGTGCTACAGAGACTGATGGGTGCCAGTGTGTCAGTGAAAGATGATGACCTGGATGAGTCTGAGCCGGGCTGTTCCACCGTCGACCACAAGAGAGCGCACTGCTCCCTCTCCACGCTGTGTGACTGGTACAATACTGTGACAAAGGTGCGGAGCTACTGCACGAGGTTAAGGATTATCATTACGTCTCTGCACATGACCATCAAATGTATAGACATCAACCTCACAATCTCTGCATTCTTTAAAGGGAGACTTGAAATAGTTGTATTTTTATTTCCCCCTTCAAAGGAAACATAAGGCTTTAAAGGTGGTTATAGTTAAATGCGTTAATTCTGATCTACTTTTTGGCAGTTCATTGCAAATGTAATTCTGGGGGTTTGTAGTAAAAATTGAAGGTATTCGCTGCCTGTGTTTCCAAACTGTTATCACAACATTGACAGACTAACATTACCCAAGTGATCCTGTATAATGTACACTCCCTTTGAGATGTGTGAGGTTGAATCTTCTCAGGGTTTCTCTGGAAGAATGTGGTGTTGGGCATTGATTCAAAATATATCTAGTGAAAATGAATTACTATTATTGGTCAAAGCCACAGAAATGGGATTTAATAGTTGTAGTGCAGTCAGGTAGCCTGGATGCCAGCCCGAACCCCGCCCACAATATTTTTTCGTCAGGAAGTTAGGTCTGGACTCGATCCATTGAGGAGTAATTATGCCCGGTTCAGAAATCGTTGGGCCTATCAAATTGCCAGGGTGGGCTTTATACGATGATGGACAGATGATCTGCAGTTAAGTTTTCATCACGTCATCAAAGAGCGCTTTGGTTGAACTGGTTTACAAGTTACAACAAAGATTACTGCAGCTGGAGAATTGAGATGTATAGATTCCGCTATCGTGTCTGTTGTAAGAGAAATCGACAGCAAATTAATTTTAAAAGACGTACAGAGAACTGCAATCAAGGCATTTGTCGAGCGTAAAGATTTTTGCCGTCCTTCCTACGGGATTCGTCACTTATTACGTTGCTCTGATTGGTTGTAGGTCTATCCAATTGAGTGCAGAGTTTTTTTTTGTTAAGACACGCCTCATAATCAAAGCCCTATGGAGCGGTATCAGACTCACATTCTGACTAGAATATGAGTATGGCGAAGTCAGGCTAGCAGTCAGGAACATTTGTTACAACCCCAAAAATAATTATTTCTAGTTAGATTCATGTGGCAGATCATGCATGTTTTAAATGTTTGAATGGGTGGGTTAAAGCTTAAATCTCAGGTAAGAGTTACTCTTTAAATACTCATTATAAATCATGGTCCTGGGCATCAGATGGTTCAGTGATTAGTGTCAGATTGGTGGTCAGAAGATTGCTAGTTTGATTCCTTATGTCATTGTGCCCTTGAGCAAGGCACTTTACCCCAAGTTGCTCCAGGGCGATGTCCCTGTACTTACTGTAAGTTGATCTGGTTAGGTGTGTCTGCTAAATTACTAAAATGTAAAGTTAATGAGTGCAAGTCATTTGTTTGGACTTTACAGAAAGCCAGCTCTGGCACTCCAGGAAAAAAGCGTGTTTCAGCTGGGAAAGACATGCATCAGCACCCTCCTATCGTAGTGATCTTCAAAGATCTAGAGGCATTCAACTCCAGAGTCCTCCAAGACTTCATCCTCATCTGCAGGTATATTGTCAGCCTCTTGCAAATGGTTCATTTACGTTTGTAAAAATTCTGTTTTACAATTGTTTTACTGTACCGTGCAAAAGAAATCTTAGGCAGAAAGTAGTTTAGACATTTCTTCTCTCCTGTTCACACATTGTCATTTCTTTTGGACAACCAGATATTCTTTATACTTGTATTCATGTTTTCACTTGGTGAAGAAGGTGATGAAGTCTGTTTCTTTGATATGTCATACCAGCACAGAGCTTCTAGTGTTGAAGCTATACTTAAGTCAGTTCTTCATTATGATATATGCTGTATATGAACGCATGAGCCTCTGTGTTGAAACCTCTAGATGCAGTCTATTAAGCAGCTCTGCATTTTATTACTGGTGCCAGTTTGCACAAGTTGTCTTTTGTACTCTAGTTTGAGGTAACTCTCTTACAAGAGGACTAGACATTGGTTAATGTTTGTATTTAATCAAATGCCGAGCTGTCTTAGCTCTAAAATAAACTGGAGTTTTGGCAGTAATCAAACTCACATGATTAGTTATTCTTTCTGATTTCTTAAACCCATTCAGAGTTTGGGAAAACTGCCTTTTATATACCATACCATGCCCCAGAGCGGTATAGAGAGTTTGGCCAACTAGGGAATCGAATGTTCTGAGCTATCCCCATTATGCGATTGGTTCCGAGGTGGTCATGTGTTTCGTGGACTCCATGTTGGATACCAACATTCATCTGATTCTGATTGACATAGTGCAGGGAATAGTGGAAAAATGTAATAAATTATTTAAAAAATGACAAATCACTGTAAAAATGCCCAACTGTTGTGCAATTGGCTGCAATGAAAGACTGGGAAGTGGCAAAAAAATTACACAAGTTCCCCCGGGAACCAGAAAGGCGAAACGTGAGGGAGCTGCATGTGAAATAAAAGTATTAAGTCAGCCAACAATTGTGCAAGTTCTCCCACTTAAAAAGATGAGAGGCCTGTAATATACATCATATGTACACTTCAACTATGAGAGACTAAATTATATATTTTTTTTAGAAAATCACATTGTAGGATTTTTTTATGAATTTATTGGTAAATTATGGTGGAACATAAGTATTTGGTTAATCTCAATACTTTGTTATATACCCTTTGTTGGCATTGACAGAGGTCAAACGTTTTCTGTAAGTCTCCACAAGGTTTTCACACACTGTTGCTGGTATTTTGGCCCATTCCTCCATGCAGATCTCCTCTAGAGCAGTGATGTTTTGGGGCTGTCGCTGGGCAACACAGACTTTCAACTCCCTCCAAAGATTTTCAATGGCGTTGAGATCTGGTGACTGGCTAGGCCACTCCAGGACCTTGAAATGCTTCTTAGGAAGCCACTCCTTCGTTGCCCGGGCGGTGTGTTTGGGATCATTGTCATGCTGAAAGACCCAGCCACGTTTCATCTTCAATGCCCTTGCTGATGGAAGGAGGTCTTCACTCAAAATCTCATACATGGCCCCATTCATTCTGTCCTTTACATGGATCAGTCATCCTGGTCTCTTTGCAGAAAAAAGGGCCCAAAGCATGATGTTTCCACCCCCATGCTTCACAGTAGGTATGCTGTTTTTTGGATGCAACTCAGCATTCTTTCTCCTCCAAACACGACAAGTTGAGTTTTTACCAAAAAGTTCCATTTTGGTTTAATCTGACCAAATGACAGTCTCCCAATCCACTTCTGGATCATCCAAATGCTTTCTAGCAAACCTCAGACAGGCCTGGACATGTACTGGCTTAAGCAGGGGGACACGTCTGACATTGCAGGATTTGAGTCCCTGGCGACATGGTGTGTTACTGGTGGTAGCCTTTGTTAATTTGGTCCCTGCAGGTCATTTACTAGGTCCCCCCCGTGTGGTTATGGAATTTTTGCTCACCGTTCTTGTGATCGTTTTGACCCCACGGGGTGAGATCTTGCGTGGAGCTCCGGATCGAGGGAGATTTTTCGTGGTCTTATATGTCTTCCATTTTCTTATTATTGCTCCCACAGTTGATTTCTTCACACCAAACTGCTTCCCTTTTGCAGATGCAGTCTTCCCAGCCTGGTGCAGGTCTACAATTTTGTTTCTGGTGTTCTTTGACAGCTCTTTGGTCTTGGCCATAGTGGAGTTTGGAGTGTGACAGTTTGAGGTTGTAGACAGGTGTCTTTTAAACTGATAACAAGTGCAAACAATAGCCATTAATACAGGTAACGAGTGGAGGACAGAGGAGCCTCATAAAGAAGTTACAGGTCTGTGAGAGCCAGAAATCTTGCTTGTTTGTAGGTGACCAAATACTTATTTTCTACCATAATTCACCAATAAATTCATAAAAAAAATCCTACGATGGGATTTTCTGGATTTTTTTTCTCATTTAGTCTTTCATAGTTGAAGTGTACCTATGATGTAAATCACAGGCCTCTCATCTTTTTAATACTTTTTCCCCCACTGTATGTGCCTGTTTATAGTGAAAATAAGCGATTTATTTCATATTCGCCCCATAGGGTTACACTGTAGATTCATCTGACAATGGTCTGCAATATGGCGCCCATGATTTGAGTTGGCCAAACTCTCTATATATACGGCTCTGCCATGTCCCTCATTCCTGAAATGAGTTTCAGAAAACACAATTTAAAGCTAGATTAATGTAATAATTGTTTAGTGTTTTAAAATTTCTATACAGTGGGCAGAGCTTTGAGACCTTTGTCTCAGTCTGATGTCTCTGTATAAATAAATGTCAAATAAAATCCATTACAAGCAGGAAGAAATATATGCTTATGTGTAACGTGTCATCTCCCCATTGAAATAGAATGAATAGAAATGCTATTGAACTGTTTGGCGTGTTAATTTGATTAGTACACAACAAAATATTTATTCTATTTCTATGCATCTCCCGGCTCCTTTTCAACAGCCGGTATGTTGAAGAACTTCCTCTGATCTTTATCTTTGGCATCGCCACTGCTCCCAGCACTATTCAGCACATGCTGCCCCACTCGGCATCTTCTCTGCTGTGCATTGAGCTTTTCCAGTCGCTGTCTTGCACTCAGCATCTGGCCACAGTCATAGACAAGGTAGGTATCAGCCACTCTCAATAAGAATTATCAAACATGGCACTGATAGCTTTTTTTCTAAGGACCGAAAAATGCTTTACAAAGAAAAAACAACAACATGGAAACGCAGGAGAGGACTGATGCAGCGGATTGTGTTAGGATTTCTCAAACAGAAATTGATTAAAGTGATGAAGGAAGATGTTAACAAAAGTCATGATGTCACCAAAGCTGAAGGTGGAGGGCTTTATGTCAATAGAAGGATTTTGTACTTCATGCCCTGGGACAAAGGGAGCCCTTGGAGTTCACAAATGATAGGCTGATGTGCTGCCAGAACTTGTGTGGATGAGAAGTCTGGCTGCAGAGTTGATGGAATGAAAAGAGTTGCAATAGTTGAGATTATTGCAGGTATTTGTTTTATATGGACAGGAGAGGGAACACCTGGGTTTGGCAATGTTGCGGAGGTGGAAGAATTCCGATTTTCAGTCTCTTATGCTGATCAAAGCTGAGAGGAGTCCAAGATGTTGGCAAGTCTGTGTGCATGGGTGTGTAGACATTGGTGTTGTCAGTGGTAAGAGTATAGCAATGAAAGTCAAGAATGAAGTGACAGAGGATGAAGAGAAGTGGGCCCAGAACAGAGCCCTGAGGGACCCCCTATGTTACTGCATCTAGTAATGGGAGAGTAGTGGTTACGGTTGTGCCCAGTTTCCATTGACCACATCTAGAACACAATGACACGGACTAGCTGAGGTCACTCGGGATTTTTTCCTCTACCGATCGTAGAATGGTTTCTGCATTTCAAGGGTTTGAGAATGACAGCGAAGGAGAGAGAATTTGCTCTGTTCTTCCTATGGAGAAAGGAAAACAATTGCATGCCTGAGAAGTTACAGAAAATATAAATAAAACGATATGTTGTACAACAATGCCAGGCAATCTGTTAGTCTGTTCAAATGGTTTGCATAAAGAAGTATTTCAGTTTAAAAGGAGTTTTGCTGGTTAAAACGGTAGGCTATGTACTCTGTCAGAGACCCACTTATAAAGCTGTAGTAATTATTACTTGATGGTTAAGAAATATAAAAAAAGCTATTCATATAACATAATGTTTCCCTAAACTATGTAGTGTGTTTTGTTACACAAAAGCGATTTCTAAAATTAATCATTATCAAAGACTTACCTGAGATTGCTGTTTTGCAATTCCTGTTGAAGTCATTATATTGTTATTTTTATGAAATTATGGTATACGTGCAGATAACAAAATCTTTATTTAGAATCCTCAAGGAAATGTGTCAGTTCAAGTAAAAATCCCAATGAACATTGGCTGTTGAATTTCTACATTCATAACCCAACCCACAGGCCGCTTTGTGCAGGACTAGTACTTGGTATTTTCTGTCTTCTAATATAGAGCGGTTAGGTCTGCTCTCCAATGGGCTGGGTATAGATGGAAACACCATCCAAACCGTGATATGTGTGGTATGGCAGAGCATGTTCCTCTAATGGACAAGCCCCTTTAGTGAGCTATGAATGCATGCAGGAGAGGACGATTTGATCAACACCACTAAAAGGATCATCCATTCACTGACAGTAAAAGTGGGATTTATTGTGTCTATATCAAGTTGGGATGCAGAACTTGGTAATGTTAACATATGTCCTCTGCCTCTGCAGGTGATTTTGACTTCTCAGTTTCCCTTTAAGCCCAGTGGGAAAGTACTACAGGTACTGGTCAGCATCTTCCTCTACCACGACTTCTCTGTGCGCAATTTCATCAAAGGTTTACAGGTGAGCATTGCACAGTTTTTGGTGTGAGAATTTTTGTCAGTAGCTAGCCTTGCGGTCATAATCATGTGCCAGTTGCTGACCAGCCGCTGGTTTGATTCCCAGACATGATGAAAACAGAAGTATATTCTTTTGCCCTTGAGCAAGGCACTTAACCCAAATGGCTCATTTTTGTCACTAGATAAAAGCCCATGTTGCTAAAATGACTAACCATAAACACAGGACTGTTTCTGTAGATTTTTTTTGCTCTGTACCAGTGTTCAAACAAATATTCCTTTTGTTTTCCTCCCTAGTCTTTTCGATGGATAGTTCTCAAGTTTGTGTGTGTTTTTCTCTTGGGCCTCTTTCCCCAGTTAGCTCTGCTGGAGCATTTCCACAGCCAGCCTCTGAGCGTGCTGTGCTGTCAGAAGCAGGAGGCCCAGGGCAACCTCAGTAAGCTCAGCCACCAGGATGTGGAGAGGATCCAACAACT